>CANSZD010002404.1:0-280809 GCA_947648045.1 Beta corolliflora
GGGGGCAAAGAAGGGGGTGGGGGCACAACAACCTATAATCTTAAAAGTCTAAATGTTGCGATTAATATGGAACGGAGGAAGTAGTTTCTAGCAACCTATAATCTTAAAACACCAATTCAATTCCTGCAGCTCAATTACAAATTACAAACAATTGAATGTTAACGTTCAAGTTCCTTTAACAAAAGGAAATACGCTTAGAGAGCAACCACAAATGAGACTCATGAAAGTTGCACGACCATCGATTTTTTTAAGGCATGACAATTGAAAACATCAATTGGGACTAAGGCTTTGCTTTAGGCATGACTCATGAAAGTTCTTCATTAATCAAGCATTAACAAAGTTTTCACAATCTCTACAACAAAAATAAAGCTTTCACAAACATCAAAAATCACAACATCTTCATCTCATAGCTGCTGTAGTTCCTTAATAAAATGTCAACAGAATTGTGCAATCAGATATAGGGATATTTATCATATACAAGGCATACTCCAATATAATTCAATGAATCAATAGAGAAAAAATATGATCACAATATGGGATCCAATCTGAATGTGTTGGCTCAAAGGAGTATGGGTGATTTAAATACGTACTAGGTGAACAGAATGGACACAATTAACTCACTGAAAGAACGCAGTGTACTCTCTAGTAATGATTGCAGTATTATTTGTAGATCTATATCTTCAACCGAACACCGCATATAACAAAAAAATCAATAGTGGAGGTTGATAGCACCGTGATTCTTTGTCGGCTCGCTCGGGCGCCTTAACTAGCCTAAACGATTTGTCTAAAAGAGAACCTATGTTCATAAACTCGGGCATTAGGTCGTACGGATGTTGTGTATGGGTACATATTCAAATTGACTAGCCATGAATTAGAATTTAGGACACTACCAAGATTTGGACCTGAGTGCAAGGATACGACATTCTAAACTGTTGTATAAAGTTCCTATAAAGAATAATATCAAATATCAGAGCATGAAGCTAATAAGAAAATAGGGGCCAGAACATTATAATAACATGATTTGATGTCAATTTACTCTTCTAAAGCCTTTTAATGCACCCATATAATTACTATTCTAACTCAAGGCTGTAATCCACTAGATCAGAGGGAGAGAACTTACCCCTCTCTGGTTGTCTAAATCGTGATATATCCGATATAGGTAGGTTGCAGTGTACTAAGCCTCTGCCTTCGTCATCTCACCCTCTTTCGTCTTAACTTGATATGCACTGGGCATTCTTTGACCGTACAGGCAATACAACATGGAACCCTTGGAAATAGATAACAATAAAAAAGATCAGGACTGTTACAAGCAAGTTGGTTACATTTGGAAGGTTCTGCCGATAAAATGCCTCTCAAAGGGCACGAACTTTGTTAGTCCTCGTAATTAGGAGGTGGAACAATGCAATAACAACACCCTCAAACTCAGCACCACGGCCAGCATTGATGGTTGTTGGGCTGAATGCTTTCCAGATGATGTTCTCACTGCAAGCCAAGACAAAGAAAGAACATGGTTTAGCTAAAATACATCATACCATCATGGGATAGAATTCACAGCAGATACCGGAAAACAATAAAGCCAGGAGCTCACCAGATGTTGGTAGCAATGAAAAGTGAAAATGTGAAATTCTGTATTTGTCCAGTAGACCGCAACTTAACTTCAGCAGCCTCATCCTGATCATCAATAAAATGCCTTAGGTATGAAAAAAAAGATATGCACTCAAAAGCACTGTAAACAATCTAATCACAAATGTCATCAGGGAATGTAACACCACATGAGATGACAAAAGACCATAAAAATAATATGTAACAAGCAACAGAAAAAACATCCATTCACTCACACAATGGACATAAAAAAAAGTGCGTTACTTAATGATTCACATGGGCAAAACGAAGAAAAATGAGCTACACTTACTCAGTACTCACACTACATAAGGAAAGATAGGGGAATGTAGGGTGTATCACTAAAGTTTATGTTGTAAAGACACAAACACAACTCAAACAATATCAACATTCAACAACCCAATTTGGACCCTTATAGGCTTAACAAGAAAGTTAGAATTAAATTGCAAACTACCATAAACCCCCCAAATGAGAGAAAGAAGGGCAATTGTGCCCAGTTCTCTCAGCTAAAGTTTACCCAACAAAATCAGTATTTCATAAACATATAGGATAGTCATTTGTTCATTCAACAAAAAACCCAAAAGATACTTCATGTGTTCTCAAACAAAATGCTCTAATCCCACTATCTAATGTAGCAAAACGGATTAGGTTTTACCTCAAAAGACATAAACTAGCAAGAACATCAAACATCAGGTTGGAAATGCATCGAAACAATTCCAAGTCTTAAACTACAAGCATATGTTCACGCTAGTGGAGTGAGTATCCTTGTGAATAATCAACATTATTATTATAAGCTAAACACAAAACCATATCAACATTCTCCTAATCACATGCTTCAAGATATACAATTCTTGAAGCATACTTGCTTCGAGACTCTTTACCACACGTGCACATGAAATTGTAAACCTAAATTGAGTATTAATAACTAACAGCAACGAAAGTGAACATGATAAACTTCCAACTCCGATACTTGATAATTAAACCTAAATTAAGTAACAAATTCAACTATACAGTTCTTCTTTCCTCCTCATACAATTAAACTCGAAAACGAATTAGGGATTGAAGCTTCTTTTAGCATAAAAAGTGAAAGAAGAATCCATAAACTAGGGATGAAATATGAATTTAGCAAATGAAATTAGAGAAAAACCCGTGAATTCGACGATTATTGATGTCGATAGAAAGACAGAGCTTCGCGGTGAAGAATTAGGGCTTCGGTGGAGGAAGAATCGGACTTGGAACCTTCATTTTTCGGCTGGTTTTCGAGGTTTCGCCATTTTTGTTCGTCTTCAATTTCTCTCTCTTCCGTGTTAGCTGAGCGCAGGATCTCACAAGCCATTAGGTGATTCGGTGGTCGGCGCTGTCGAGGAGAGGGAAGGAGTGAGGGTGAGAGAGGGGAAAAACGGATTAGGCTTCGTGGGAGATAGGCGGGGCGATAAAACGCGAAATGAAAGGGAAGGGGGCTTAGGTTGGGTGGAGGAGGGAAAACGCGGGTTTTTCCTTTAGAAAAATAAAGGAAAATCGATCCGGTCTTATGAACCGAATCGGATTTTATAAAAACCGGAGCTTGATTTCTAAAATCTAATCCGGTTCACTAAATGACCGGGATCGTATTTTTCGCCCAACTTTCCCTCCCGTTCTTTTAATGATTTTCGATGCGGTTTTGTAAAAATCGAATCTGTTAATAAGTGACAAGATAAGGTTTTTTCCACTAGTGTTTTCCTCTTTTATCTCTTCCCTCTCTTCTTTTTGCCATTACTATGGGATCTTTCTCGCGATTAGTAGGTGCACACGTCCGTATAGTGTGCACCATACTTACAACAGGCAACGACGCCGTTTCCATCTACTAAGCAGGCAACGACGCCGTTTCCATCTAGAAAAGCAGGCAGCAACTTTTTAGGCAGCATTTGCTTTTTGTTTAAATAATTTCTCTCTCCTACACTGTTGTCGATGTTTTGATTTTAGTTGTTTATCTCTCCTCTCTGTGATTTATATACCTAGGATTCACAACTCATATGTTTCTCTCTTCTCCTTAAGCTTTCTCTATCCTCTTAAAGCTATCTTTATCCGCTAAAAGTTATCTTGCTTCAAACATGCGAAAGTTTTCTCCCTTTGTATTTATTATGATAAAATCCAGAGGATAAATTTAGTTCGGTTAGTTTATATTATCATGGAAAATGCAGAATTGGGTGATGGAATTATGTGTGAAAATATGGATAGCTCAGGTACGAGTGATGAAGATAAACGCTTGAATGTGGAAGATGCTGAGGAATGTGCATCGGGAGGTGTAGGTAGGTTTTTGTTCAACGTTGTCATGGAATTTGCATGTCGGTTGAGTTATGTAGCACGAGAAGGCGCTAATTACTTGTTTTATATTGAGTGAACATGATAGCCCTTGAATGAGGGTGTAGTGAACATTAGTTCTCGTATATATATTAGTAATAAAATAGTGGTATGTATGTTTTGTGTGCAGAAATTCGGGAGGCAGAGGTTTCGGAGTTGTTGCAAAAACAAGTTGCAAATGATGAGGAAGCATACACTTTGTATAACGATTATGCATTTAGGTGTGGTTTTGGTGTGCGGAGGGACCGCGTATGTTATAGAAATGGTGGGGGAAGATAGTTAGGCGAGGTTTTTGTTTGTTCGTGTGAAGGTCTGAAGCTCAAAGGAGGAACTCAACCGAAGGTTCTAACGATGTCCCTCTTGAATGAAATATATGTTCACTGAACGCCTTTTATATGTTCAGTGGGCGCATTATGTATGTATGGTATGAGGCATTATAGGTTTATGTTAAATGTTCATTGCATCAGTAACATATGTTCATACCACATGGTTTAGTGTGTTCGCTGGTTGTAGGTAATATGTCCATGGGAAAAGTATGGTGATGATACCCATTTTTATATGTGCACTAGTTCGGCAAGGAATATATATGTGTGCAAGGAGAAATAGTTGGAAACACTAATACGACGATGTCCCTCTTGAATGAAATATATGTTCACTCGACGACTTTCAATATGTTCATTGGAGACCTTGTATATGTTCACTAAGCAAATTATGTATGTATGGTATGAGGGATTGTAGGTTGAAGTCAAATGTTAATGTCATCAGTAACGTATGTTAATGACAGCTATTTTACTGTGTTCAATGGTTGTAGTTAATATGTCCATTAGACAAGTGACATATGTTCATGAATTAAGCTGAAGGTTTTGACGATGCCCTCTTGAATGAAACATATGTTCACTCAACGTTTTTCAATATGTTGATTGGAGACCATGTATATGTTCACCGAGCACATTATGTATGTATGGTATGAGGCATTGTAGGTTCAAGTAAAATGTTCATGTCATTAGTAACGCAAGTTCATGAGACCTATTTGACTGTGTACAATGGTTGTAGTTAATATGTTCATTACAAAAGTGACGTATGGTGATGAATCAACTGAAGGTTTTGACGATGTCCTTCTTGAATGAAACATATGTCAATATGGTCATTGGAGACGATGTATATGTTCAGTAAGTACATTATGTATGAATGGTATGAGACATTGTAGGTTCAAGGAAAATGTTCATGTCATCGATAACGTATGTTCATGAAACCTATTTGATTTGTGTTCCTTGGTTGTAGTTAATATGTCCATTATAAAAGTGACGTATGTTCATGAATTCAACTGAAGGTGTTGACGATGTCCCTACACATGTTCATTACACTACTGTCATACGTTCATTGATGGAATTTGAAATTGTGATCTCCTAATTAATGTATGTCATGATACCCATTTTAATATGTGCATTGGTTGTAGATAATATGTGTATGCAACAAGGATTATGAAATTGTGCAAGGAAAAATAGTTTGATAAACTTTTTATTATTAACATGACGGGAAAAGGCAAATGGAAATATGATAAATCACAATAAAAATAGTAAATTAAGAAGCACCAAGTAGATCTACTCTTCGTTGAGTTGTTCTTCCCACTTAGCAACAACGTCCATTGCTTTGCTAGAAGGGTCGTTGAAGATGTTATGAACACGAGCGATTTCACTTATTATGTCCACTATATCTTTCCCTTCATTTTGCTTCAATTTTAGCAACTTGCTCATAGCTTTTGTAGACTTTGAATTGAAGACCTCCCATGCTTGTAAATATGCCTTTGTGGCCTGCAAGGCTTCTGTTAGGTGTGTTTTAATATGTGGATCCATGTGAGGAGGTCAAGGCTTTCTGTGTGGGGGAAGGAAAAGGAATGATGAAGCGATGTCAAGTATAAATGAGTCGTTTTATAAGGAATTTTAGGATCAGATTAATTGACTTATTGTATGTGAATTGGATGTTAGTTGTTAGATGCGGATATAATGCAGTCATTATTGGGGGGGGTAGTTGACGCGGTATACAAAATGTAACATGTTCATTTTTACAGTGAGTAAATCAATGAAGATGTTCATTGAATTAAATAACATGTTCATCGAAGTAAGTGACATGTGCATTGATTGGCGAAGATACATGTTCATTGAATTAAGTGCCATGTTCTTTTAAATAAGTGGCATGTTCACATACACAATGTTACGTGTTCATTTTGGCAGTGAGTTATGTGCTAAGGACAGACTTGTGGGCATCCTGTGCAGGCTTATTTTAAGATTGACCAACGTACTGGGTGCAAAGCTCATATCCAGTTTGACGTTGCCAAGGACAGTGGCTTGTTTCATGTGGTTAGGCACCATATGGTGCACAACCATAGGATGGTCCCTGTTGGTAAGATGCACTTCATTCGGTCTCACAGAAAAGTCACGGCAGAGCAATTAGAGATGATCAATAGTCTGAGAAGTAGTGGGGTTGGTGTATCTGATGCGGTTAGAGTATTGAGGAAAGAAGTTGTGGGTTTTGCTAATGTTGGATTTACTGGGAGGGATGCATATGATGCGGTTGCGACCGATAAGCAGAAGGTAATCGATGGGTGCGATACTAACCATTTGATTCAGATGTTCTAAAAAAGACAAGCCTCAGAGGGTGATTTCTTTTATGATTTTCAGCTAGATGATGGGGGTCACCTTGTCAATATTTTTTGGAGGGATGGACAGATGAAGAGGGATTATGAGTGCTTTGGGGATTTAGTTGTGCATGACACGACATACAAGACGAATCGGTATGCGATGATGTGTGGGCTTTTGTTGGGATGAATCACCACCAAAAAAATGTTATGTTTGGGCTTGGATTTGTGTTAAATGAAACAACCGATTCTTTTATTTGGCTTTTCTCTTCTTTCTTAAGGAGTATGGGTGGGAAGCCGCCTATTACAATAATGACGGATCAAAGTCAAGCTATGGCGGGGGGTATAGTGAAGTGTTTCCGAGTGCTATTAACCGTTTGTGCACGTGGCACATTAACAAGAATTCAACGGTTAACATTAAAGGGTTAAGGGCCAAGGTTGGTTTCGTTGATCTATTCAATTATGTCTTTGAAGTATTGTGATTCAAAGAGTGAGTTCAAGCGCTATTGGAAGAAGTAAATATATGTTCGTTGCTTTCTATGATATGTTCAATGTGGATATTGCGATTGTTCATTTATACATGATATATATTGTTCATAATAACTCGAACATGCATTGAGTCAGTTACATGTTCGTGTACTAAAGTAATATGTTTATTTGGATACGTGTAATGTTCAGTTGATTTTGATACTTGTTCGTTTGCGGTTATTTCATGTTCATGTATACAAATCATATGTTCATGTACATCGGGCACATGTCTCTTACTTCAATGAACATCTACATTTATTTACTCACTGCCAAATTGAACACGTTACATTTTGTATGTGAACATGCTACTTATTTAAACGAACATGTCACCTAATTCAATGAACATGTATCTTCCTCCCATCAATGCACATGTCGCTTGTATCAAGGAACATGACACTTACTTTAATGAACATCTTCATTGATTACATGACCATATTAATTAATTAGATGAACATGTCACCAACATATATGAACATGAAACGTACTGAAATGAACATGTCCTTACGCAACACTTTTTCCTGCAAAATGTTCATTTTGTTATTGGTGATGTTCAGTATGGTTGCCAAGTATGATTGTGAGGATGACGTATGGTTGATAAATCTGTACAAGCTGAGGAAGATGTGGTGTCCTATTTACAGCAAGACCTATTTTTCTAGAGGAATTTTATCATCTCAGCGCAGCGAGTCAACAAATCACTCTATTGGTCCTAGGCTCCACCCCACACAAGGACTGTTGGAGTTCTATAAAACTTTTGTGGATGTTATAGACGAATGGCGAGAGATGGAGAATGGCGAATATCATCAGTCCTTGTGTGGGAAAAGGCACCTTGCCTTTGCCGACATTAAGCTACTACTTCATGCAAAGGAGATATACCTTTGTTGCGGTGTATTTGATGTTTGAGGATAAATTCATCAATGGGGCAGCATGTGCGCAGAGAATTCTTACGTGGGAACCCCCTGGGTTTGTTTATCATGTTGGGCGTTCGAATAAGGATTTTCTGATGCACACAGTGACCTTTGATCAGGAGTCTTCGGAGATTGAATGCACTTGCAACTACTTTACCGAAGTTGGCATTCTATGTGCGCATTGTTTGCGGATATATCATGTGAATAATGTAGACGTCATTCCAGAGAGGTACATAGTTCGGAGGTGGACTAAGCTTGCGATGTGCACAAGGAAAGATGATCTATTCGAAAAGGATCTGTGTGTTATGCAAGCGTCTGTGTGGAAGTTGCAAATGTGCAGGAAGTTGGTAGGCCTATTGAATTGCGCCCAATATCACAGCGAAACACGAGAAGTAATGGACAACGTGTATGTTGAGATGAAGTGAAGCTCCAAGGGTTGATGGGGAATATTGATGATGCGTTATCGCTTATGTCGACGTCATTACGAGACACAAGCGCGTACGGTAGCCCAGTTGTGAAAGACCCAGTTTAAAGAATTAAGAAGGGGACAAAAAAGGGCCGAGAGAAAAGTACGCTTGAGAAGAAAATTAATAAACTAAAAGGATGGAAGAAACGAGCTGAGAAGGCAGTGGTTAAGTCGAAGGGAAAAGCCCAAACTAGTGTGAAGGTATGTATTTTCCCTGTGCCCGGAACAAATATTTATTTTTAAGGTATGCAATGTTTAATTGACTTGTTATGCATGTACATGTAGGAGTTTTTGGCAGTTCATGTGCAAGGAAGTGTAGCGCATTCAACAAGTGGTACTTCGTTGTTAGAGGTGTTTGAAGCAGATGATTATTTCAAAGTGAATATAATTCAGTAGATGATTATGTAGATCGATGTATGTAGTTGGTAGCTATGACTGCTTGTATAACACATTGTACATAATATATTATCGTAAGTAAGAGTTTGTTCTGAAGAAATATAAGTTGCAAAACATCTTAAATTGTCGTCAACATGTTCACAACGGTTGTTCCCTATGTTCATTTAAACGGCATATGTTCAGTTGGGTTAGTGAAATGTTCATGTGTGCACTATACATGTTCATTTTGGTAAGGTATGTACTCATTGGCCAAAACTACATGTTCAGCATGTGCTTTCATATGTGCAGTGGTATCAGTGTTCACTACATAGTCTACATATGTTCATAGTTTATGCTCATATGTTCATTTCACACCTTATTGTTTCATTTTAGGTTGGAGGTATGTTCATCGTACTTACTTAGACTTGTCCATTGGTTCAGTTATTTTCAAACACGAACTTATATGTTCATTACTTGATAGCATATGTGCATTTACTTATTGTCATTACTTATTATCATTATACATTATCGTAAGTAAGAGTTTGTTCTGAAGAAATGTAAGTTGCAAAACATCTTAAATTATCATCAACATGTTCACAACAGTTGTTCCCTATGTTCATTTAAACGGCAGATGTTCAGTTGGGTTAGTGAAATGTTCATGTGTGCACTATACATGTTCATTTTGGTAAGGTAGGTACTCATTGGCCAAAACTACATGTTCAGCATGTGCTTTCATATGTGTAGTGGTACTAGTGTTCACTGCATACTCTACATATGTTCATAGTTTATGCTCATATGTTCATTTCACACCTTATTTTTTTTATTTCAGGTTGGATGTATGTTCATCGTACTCACTTAGACTTGTCCATTGGTTCAGTTATTTTCAAACACGAACTTGTATGTTCATTACTTGATAGCATATGTGCATTTACTTATTGTCATTATGTATCCCACTTATTTTTTTGGCATTTGGGGATGTTCATCATGTATGCTCATGTCTGCATAAGTTCATCGAGGCTTGTTGATTATGTGCAATCACTTTCACATGTTCACTGTGTACATGTATGTGTGCAGTTCATTTTGGCTTGCATGCATGTTCATCGTATTCACTTAGCCATGTCCACTGGTTCAATTATTTAAAAACAATAACTCATATTCATTAGGTTATCATGATATGTTCGTTGCACTCACTTAGCCATGTACATACAGCAGTGTTCACTAATTAGTTTATTATGTCCATTTCATATTGGGTTGGATATATGTTCATCGTACTCTCTTAGACATCTCCATTGGTTCAGTTATTTTGAAACACGAACTTATATGTTCAGTACTTGATTGCATATGTTCATTTACTTGTATTCAGACCAATTGGGGGGGGGGAGCCTTGATTTTTTTGGGCCAATTAAGATTGACGTTTCTTTGGGGAAGCAAAAAAGCTTGAAATTAATGGGAGAAGGATGGTGGAAGTTTTTTTTTTTGTTAAATGCAGCTAGGTATATATAATGGGGAGTGGGTGGGTGTTCACTGGATGGTAAATAAACCGTCAACTCCATTATTGCATGGCTTACAGGACATGTTGATCGAGAATGGTGTTTACAAGGGACGTGACTGTTGAGTGTCCATTTTGCCGAGTAATGATGGCTTACATCAATGTTCGTTTAATGACGTAGGTGTGTGATAAAATGTGTGGTGTACATTGTAGAAACCTCTAGTATTATAGTGATGTTCTTTTAGGATGTACTATATGTGCATTTGAGTTTTGGGCCTGGGAACTGAACATATTCTAGTAGTTACATATTATAGTACTGCCCAGCAAATCATGTTCACTTACAAGCGAGTATGTACATAATGTTCTTTCATATGTTCATGTATAGAACAGTGGCTGTTAAACTAACTGCTGATCCGCTATAAAGAGAATGCCATATACATTTACAATGTGTTCATTAATACTGGGCATATGTTCATTAAATACATGTGACTGAACAATTGCTCATTGCAAAGGGGGGTAAGATGGTATAATGATCAAATTGAGTGTGGTTTTAAAAAAAAGACTTAACCTTTTTTTTTTATGCAACGAAAATGAGAAATTTCATTAACAATTCAAGAATATTTACATCAACCAAAAAAACATAAAAGCAAATGTGAAATAAAAATCTTCAAAACCAATGTTATATAGTAGAGCTCAAACTTCATAATTCCCCAAAAATTACTTTTGGACGAGTTAAGCCGATGTTTTGGATGATGCATTCTTTGTTTAGCAATAGAACATGACCAACTTGACATTCTCATTGATCTGTCCTTGGTCATGTTTTATTGCTAAACAAAGAATCGCATCATCCTAATAAGTGAGCCCACATGCGTCAAACTTACTTCAACAAGAGGGGGAAACCATTATGTAGGTAGAGATTTTTTTTTGGTTGGAAATGGAGGAGCTAAGGGAGAGAACTTTTAAGGGGTTGTAGAATTATGGAAATGGAGAATGTAAGGGGGAGGTATATATATAATAGAAATTGAAAATGGGGTAGTAAGTAAACCGCTAACTCCCTTATATATTGGGGTCGTTGCTCGAGGCTGGATGGTATAAGGGTTGTGAAGGTTGTGTTCATTGGACTGCGGGCCATTTGTATGTTACTAAGTCATATGTTCTTTTAGTTAAATAAATTTTCATTTGATTAATGTTCATGTACACTGCTAATTAGGAATCAATGTGTACTTAGGAGGTTATATATGTTGCATACGTCCTTATGTTTATGTCCATATTCATTAAGTCGTATCATATGTTCAATTAGTAGAATGGCACGATCAAGTGTTCATAATATTCTGTAATTGTTGCATATGTAATAGTTCAGTTCGTTGAATGTTCACAATGTAATTGTGTATGTTCAAAAGGAATATGTGTATTCAGGAGGTTATTTATGTTTATTTTGTCGTGTTATATGTCGTTCGAGGGTGGCAGGTATTGATGGTACCGCTTTATCGCTGACTGGGCGATGGCTCTGCCCAGTGTTCAGTGGCAACTTTTCTTTTGTACATGTAAATGAGATATATGTTCATTTACAAATTATAATGTACATTTGAAAATCGCGTTTAAATCTGCGTTAATTATAGTACTTTATATGCACGTTATATGTACATATGTAGATTAATGAAGAGCGTTATTCTAACACTCCGACTCTTCCGGAGTCGAGTATATCGTCACCAATGCGCATCCAGGGCCAACAACTGTCCTCAATAACCAACACAAGTTCTTCCGGCGCATTTTTTCCTCACTCATGCGCACCCTGAGAAACTTTCCCAGGAGGTCACCCATCCCTGGACTACTCCCAGCCAAGCACGCTTAACTGTGGAGTAATTAAGGAAATAAGCTCCCTAAAAGAAGATGCATCTTGTTGGAATGAGTAGCCTGCTAAATCCCTTTAAAGCAATCATGAGGGGTATTACATACACCCTCACTTGAGAACAGTAACGCCCTCGTTGCGCCTGAGGACTCCACATATTCGGCATACGGCCTGTGGGTCGCCCCAGCCTGAAGACTGATCGCCGGAGACTCCAGATATTCGGTCTGACGACCTCTGGGTCGTTCCTTATGACAATGCAGCCCCAGAATCCTCCCCCACTAGGCGCCTGAGGACTCCTGATATTCGACCTGACGGTCTCAGGGTCGCCCCAACACGCGGTCGCAGGGTTGCTCTGATACTATTTGTAACACTCCGACTCTTTCGGAGTTGAGTTTATCGTCACCAATGCGCATCCAGGGCCAATAACTGTCCTCAATAACCAACACAAGTTCTTCCGACGCATTTTGTCCTCACTCATGCGCACCCTGAGAAACTTCCCAGGAGGTCACCCATCCCTGGAATACTCCCAGCCAAGCACGCTTAACTGTGGAGTAATTAAGGAAATGAGCTCCCTAAAAGAAGATGCATCTTGTTGGAATGAGTAGCCTGCTAAATCCCTTTAAAGCAATCATGAGGGGTATTACAGTTATAGTACTGTGCATTATAGTACTTGATATGTTCCATACGTTAATGTACTACGTATTATGTTCACTTGTCGCCTAGATATGTTCATTAAGTAAAAGAACATGGAGGCATAATAATATCAATCTGTCACGTTCAGATGTTCATTGAAGTATACTCCAATGAACATTAGAGTGATGGCTATCAGCATGCTCATCGCCACAGTACTTTTTTCAATTAATGTTCATTGTGTAATTAATAATAGCACTGTGCACAAAACCCGGATGAACATTGAGGTTAGTTCAATGTTCACCCAGTATGCAATATATGTCCACCTTGTTTCTATACGCATGTTCAGCAAGTACGTGCAATTGTTCAATTGACATGGGATAAGTAGTTGGTGCATTTTGAATGAAATAACATATTATTTTATACACTGTAATCAATGTTGGAATGTACAAAAAAATAAGGTTCAATGTTTTCATGTGGTGGATGTGTCATCCAAGGACAATTCTGTCAGCCCGTTCATTCTTCGTGTTGCATTTTCGACGACCCGATCTCGCAGCTTGTTCATTTCATGGGTGAGGATGTCAATTGTGTACCGTATACGGAGCTCCCTCAGCTTGTCGGACTGTCGGCATTTTGATTAGTTAATATATGGTAACAAAACAAAATCGAATGTAGGGAGAGTTGTGTAAGATGTACTGTACATTGTTTTTTTCGAACCCCATTTCAAAGTTATGCTCCCACTGCCCGTTGTATGTTTCCATGTGGTGCATCACGTACACACCGCAGTCGGTATTGTTTTCATTTGTATGCCACGGCATGTCTATTACCCGAATGGGCAAGGCGTTGATAAGATTCAAGTGATTCACGCCATGGTATTCCAACAATAAGTTGGCCAACAGGTCCCTCTGCATTAATAAGTTAAGGCATATCAATAAGCTTAAGGTTTAAGGCAAATATAATGTAACAGCTACATGTAAGGTGGTTACCATCTTTTGGGGGTAGTCACTGTACTTCGCAGTGAATGGGTTGCTGGGGTCCAAAATTATGTTGTCTATTACATCAAGTGTTTTTTTGGGGAAGTTGAAGCATAATAGGTTGAAGTGTCCGTAAACTGCGACTGGGAAAAAATCTGTTGCAATAGGGATAGGTGAACATTAGAGAACTACCCAATGAACACATAAGGAAGAACATTATTGCACTGTATTTTCCCACAACAATACCCAATGAACATTGTGGGTGTGTAGTATGCACATATGTAAATTGTGCAAGAACATTAAGTTGTATGAAATAACAGTAGGTATGAAACCAAGCGCAGACAACAAGAATACGAACCAGGTCGTACGCCGAGATTTCTGTTATCGCAACCCTATTAAGAAAATACTTGCAACATTTAATGGCGTCGTTCATGCGGATCACGGGATTGGGTGATGTCGGCCGGCCTGGCGGGTGTGCATAGGACATACTGTGGCATAGGTACGAAAGAAGTTAAGTACGCATCACACATCGGCGGGTCGGAGTGTGGTAATCAAATTAAGCAGGAAGCAATGCTTATATAAGGGGAGTAGAACATACACAAGGAATTGTTGGGAAGAAAAGCCGGGTTGCTGAACCTGGCATGCATTGTGCACTGTGCTTGTTCAGGTGTGCAGCCCACACATCAATCAAGGTGCTGTATATTGGAACATCATCTGCCATGGTCCGTATATTGTCCCTGAAGATGAACTTGTCCACGTCGTTGTATAGGCAGTCCCTGGCAATTGACAAAGAATCATATTAATGAATATGAATGTAAAGGACAAAGAACATTACGGAGACTGACAAAGGCCAGGACTACATGTATTTGTGAACATATGTATTACCACTAGTGAACATGGATGTCATATACTCCAAGTGACGTGAACATCCCGAAAAGAGTTAATGAACATTGGAGCCAATAAAACGGACATCAACACATGTACATCTGCCAACTAAAGTAATTATGTCTTAGACATATATATCATGTAAATAGAAGGGATGGATGGTGTTACCCAGTATCCCCATCCCCAAATGCGTAGTCCGCTATGTGACTGAGATCCTTTTCTCGTCGACGTCGCCTTGGCTCGAGAAAATGAGAGTACTGGACCATGAATGGGGACCTGTACTTCATTGGGAGGCGTCTTTCGCGTTGTGGCCTTGCAGTTTCCTCCGGATTGCCAATCCTGTTCAAAGTAAAGGTGAACAATTATACGCACGGTTTAATTGACAAGTGGAAATGTATGGAACGTAGGGATATCAGGTCACCTCGGCTCCTCTGCTTGATTGATTTCCACCCCCTCCGTATCTGCTCCTTCTCCATCTTTCATTCTGATAGTTCAGCATACAAAGGAATGAACATTTGGTTCACACATATGTTAAAAAAATACTGTACATTGATATGAAATATCTTAGGAACACGCGTCAGTACACAAATGAACACGTGTTAGTACATAAATGTGTGAGATTACCTGAGTGCGGCTTCGAATGATTGGAAATTCTCCATACATGCATCCATGGACTCACTGTATACATTGGACTAGTTAGTTATAGGATTACCTTTAATTTCAAGCATTCAGTATGTGTGTTCGGTTAGGCATCGTACGAGAATTTTGCGAGTCCGCAACAACAGTTATACGTATGAAGTAATGTGTAAGAACAAAGTGCAATCAATTAAGTTGATATCACACAGAACATCAAGGAGCAGGCGTATTAGTTGTATGTAGGTGAAACAACTTATAGAGTAACAATGAACAAGGACCAACATTTCATACATCCACGTAATGAAGAAAGCAAGTAAGCATTGAACAAACCGCATCACAGGATGAACATCAACCAAAAATTAATGAACACAATGCCTCCAAGGATGAACATCAACCAAGTAGTTAGAATGGTAGATACCTTTGCAATGTGTGAAAAACCTGCTGGTCTGTATAATCATCTACGTCAAGTGTGTCACTAGGGAAGAAATAAGTAATTGTACAGGATACATTATTATTGTTTCCTTAAAAACAAATAAGGAATGTAATGTAATGTAATGGGGGGGGTTCACGGGGATCACTGGTGAAAATTGTGTGGGGGGGAAAATTGTCTAGGGCTCCCGTCCAAAGATACACTCAAATTTTCCACAGCGAGTAAACTAAATTAAAATTATTAGTTACCGCAGATCATGTTCAATGGGCTTGGCCTTGTCATTGTAGAGGGGATTCACAGGAGAAAGATCATCAAATATTTGTTCCATGGTGGAGTCCTCCTGTTGCTGTGGTGTACATTCCCGACGATTTGGCGTACGGCCCACAGTCAACTTGAGGTTCAGAAGGTCAAAGGTTGGGCGACCATCACTTAATTCATTCCTAGGGGGGTGGGGGTTAAGTTGTTCTTCAACAACTTGGTCAATTATCTGTAGCAGTGAATCAGAGGAGAATAGATCGGTATCTTGGCTGAGGATTGAGCCCCCCTCCAGCTGAGGTGGAATAGGGACGGCTGTCTTCACCGTTCTGTCCAAGATGGATTGGATTACATTGGGCGTTGTGTCCTTGTTGCCCTGATTGGAGCCCAGGAGGGGGCCTTGGCACATGAGTGCATTAAGCTCAGCAAGATCTGTTGTGTTTTTAGCACAACAGATCTTAAACCTTAACTTCCAACCCTGTTCAACATAGTAACACCGGGCATTGAAACGAATCAGGTACATCGACTAAAAGAACATGTGGGGGTTTACTATTGAACATGTGCGAATAGGTTATGACCATGTTGTCTAAGTAAGTGAACATTAGTTCCTGCCATTGAACATAATGGGAAGACATTTGAATATGTGTCTAGGACAAATGAACATGTGGTCTACGCAAGTTAACACTATGTTTAATTCAAGGGAACATGTGGGTATGGAAATTAACTAGGGTTCAAGGAAAATGAACTTGGGTTTAGGGAAAATGAACATGCATGATACGTAAGTGAACACCATTAGGGAAGTTATGCTAAATGAAGGCTTGGCAAATGAACAGATATTCTACGCAAATAAACATTACGTTCATGTATTCAATGCAAATGAACATTAGCATGAGTTTCAATGTATATTATGAGTGAACATGTGTGATAATCTAAATGAACAATACTATGTCGTCAGTTCAACATCATGTTGTACATGAACATATGGCACAATGTATGTTAGCATGTAACTCAGTAAAATGAACATAGGTTATGTGATGAAATAACATAAGGTACCTCAAGGTCAGTTGGAGGGGAGTTCACTTGTGGGGGCGGGGATCGTTGTTGTTGTTGTTGTTGTTGTTGTTGTTGTTGTTGTTGTTGTTGTTGTTGTTGTTGTTGTTGTTGTTGTTGTTGTTGTTGTTGTTGTTGTTCTTCTTCGCCGCCGTTGTTGTTATTCTTGTTGTTTTCTGCTTCTTCTTTGTTATTCTTGGTGGTGGTGGTGGTGACGATGGTGCTGCTTCGCTTCTTGTTCTTTGTCTCGCTTGGTGTTGTTGTTGTTGTGGTGATGCTGCTCGTTGTTCTTTGTAGGGGGGATTGATTGAGAATCCATTTGGATGCGGGTGGAATGATTATCTCGTCAAGAACTACGCCACCTCCAAATCCGTGGCGTAGTTCGAGGGTGTTCCTCTTCTTGACCAATTCCCTCCCCAGACGCTGATCAATGGGAATTCCCTAGGGGCTGAACACAACTCATTTAGAACTCGGTCAAAATAGAAGACCTGTAAACAACATACAAATGAGTGCTAATACATATGAACTGTGGTTATATGTCAACTGGTTACATTGCATGGACAGAGGACTTACGATCAAGAAGGGAGTGGGGCCAATGAACCACCGGTTTGGTTTCTCCTTCGAGTAGTCGGTGGCATGGATGAGAGATTCTTTGGTGTACGTGCACCAATCGTAGTTTGGAATCTTGTTGACATCAATGGTCGTGACTAAGCGGGCAGGGTGGGTTGGGAGTTGGAGTCGCTCATGATGCGGGAGTTCACGGGCGACACCAAGAAACTCCTCTTCTAGTTGTCACACGACCCCCTCGGCCCGGCGACTTATCAACAATCCGATTCAAGGACCGGACAACCGTGTGTGCTCAGTCCATGGAACCCCCTCCAATCCAGCATCATCTTATCGTAGGCCGACGTTGTCTCAAAAGTCGTCGGCTCAATAATTGGCAGTCTGCCTATTGGCACGCCGTACACCAGGTGCACATCAACGACCTCTATTTTCGCCTCCTTCCCACGTTCCAGTTCCAAGCTTGAACTGGAGCAATTTATGTGGGAAGCAATGGCTGCTATGACATTGGAGTTGAACTTCTCAAAGTCCATGCCCAAAAGTCCCCCGAACCCCATGTCCTGGATTGCTTGCTTCTTCGCCTCGTCGTTGGCAATGTTATGCAATAGCCTCATTAAAGGCCGGATGAAGGTGGCGCACCTTGATCAGGTTATTGGTCCCACCACTTGCTTACCCCTTGGGAACCACCCTTGATAGGCGGCACGGCTTGTTGAAAGCATCGCATATCCATGGACTGGGTACCACTTAATCTGAAACACGGGGACACAAGTGATTTCAATAAACGGACGTAGTGTCCAGTAAACGTTGCCAATTCTAATATTAGACGTGGCTACTTGATACTTGAAACATGTACACCTCCAAGGCTCCAACCTTATAGGTGGTTTACTACATACAATATATGTGCACTACGCGGGTGATATATCTGCAATTTTATTATCCTCACATGTTCATGCACTATAGCAGATATGTATTCAAGTTTTTTGATGTTCATTTGCGGAGTTAAAAATGGTTAAACTAAAGGTTCTTATAGTGTTCATTGCCATTAACTGTGAATAGCAGACATGTTCATTTTGCAGCTATAGTGTTAATTTTGCAGGGAAGATGTTCATATAGTGTTTGATACAATAAATGTAAAATCCACAGTTATACATGTTCAGTTGTACTTAATTGCAATGAACATGTTCGCTGTGAAGTAACGACAACTATCATGTTCATGTGTCAGATATGGCAATGAACACTCATCACCTAACATGTTAATTCCAAAGTTTTAAATATTCATTAGGCAGCAACATAAGTATGCATATTAGTTGTACAAGTGACTATGTTCATAATGTGCTACAGACGTATCATAAGTATGCATAATGTTCAGCATAATAAGATAACACGCGCACAAGTGACAATGTACATGTTTTTTCACTAAATGAGCATTTAAAAATACTAAACGAACATATTACTCAATGGCATATACAAATTCATGTACAGTCTCAATAATGTTAATAAAAAAAAATCATGTCCATCACAAGGATTTAATGTTGATTTATAAGGAACGGTATAATGTTAACGTACAGCGGGTCATAGGTGGCTGTAATCCAAGCACCCTCAGATGGGAGCTGCTGGGATGGTCCCCTTACCCGGCCAACGGTCTTCCTCGTTACCCTGCATGCCAAAAGTGTATGAAGTTAAATGATGGTTGTTGGTGAACATTACAAAATGGACGACTAACTAATTACCTCCGTGCAGCCTTGGTCGTCTTGCCGGTGGGACATATTCGGTGTCATCCCGATCGGGAGCCCCCTAGAATGCAATCAAGCGTAAGTATCGCTGCAGAGGATGCGTAATGTGAAGTATGCAGTGCATGTTTCAATCTACATGTAATACCTCTTCTCTGTAGCAACCATTGGAAGACGCTCGGTAATAGGGGCTCGGTTATAGGGGTACCAGGGATATTTTGAATAGGGGTTTGTCTGCTGCTGTGTAGCTTCCACGCCCCTGCAAATATGTTATTATAGTAATGTAACATTCAAGTGATGTAAAAGAATGCGCATGTAATTGACAGACGAACAAACGTACATGCTTACTATGGTGGTTGTTGTACCCAAACGGATAGCATCATCCACCGCACTGCAGAACAGTTAGTTGTAATGAACATGAGGCTTATGTACAATGAATACGTGATTGACATAGTAGCAATATTACTAACCTGCTTTCTTGCGTGATGTCAAGTACCCACTGAGGGCGACCTTCTTCCTCCTATTCAGGTTGGCTTGGCTAATGTTGTTGCCGTTGTTCTTGTTCTTTGTTGGTGATGTTGTTGTTGTTGTTGTTGTGGTTGCTCTTGTTGTTGTTGGTGGTGTTGTTGTGGTTGCTCTTGTTGCTGTTGTTCTTGTTGCTGTTGGTGTTGCTGTTGTTGTGGTTGCTCTTGTTGTTCCGGTGGTTGGTACATATGTTCAGTGTGTTGGACTTGTTGTTCATCGGCCTGATGAAGCCCATATGTCTCCACATTAAACATCGCAGGAATTGACAATTGGAACTGTGATTAATATTCACACATGTATTGAACATGCATTGAACATCAGTATGTTTAGGGACAGGAGTATTGAATATGCAGTGTATGGTTATGCACATCATCCACAGTTTTAAGAACATCCATTAGTGAACATATGATAGACTGTTGTAGGTACATCCATTAGGAACATGCAATACATTGGTATGATAATTCAAGCGAACATCAGAAAAACCGTAATGAACATGGCACATATTATTATGAGAAATAGTTAAACAGGTACTACCATTCTCATTGATGCAAGTCAACATTTAGATGTTAATATAAACATCAACCACACAGAATTGAACATGCATTGAACATCAGTATGTTTAGGAACAACAGTATTGAACATGCAGCATATGGTTATGCACATCATCCACAGTTTTAGGAACATCATTAGTGAACATGTGACCGACTGTAATGAACATGCAATACATTGGTATGATAATTGAAGCGAACATCAGCCAAACTGTAATGAACATGGGACATTATTATGAAAAATAGTTAAATAGGTACTACCATTCTCATTGATGCAAGTCAACATTCAGATGTTAATATAAACATCAACCACACAGAATTGAACATTCAGAAATCCATCAAATATAGGTAAATGTCCAATTGATTCGCCCCTAATGTTCAGCCATTGCATATTTAATAAATATGTGAATATTAGATCCATATGTAATGAACATAAACATATATCACAAATAATTGAACATACGAAACACGAGGTTTGAACATTTAGAAGTCCATAAATTATAGTAAGATGTTCACTTGAATTGTACTAATGTTCAGCCATCGTATGTTGCACGAAGATGTGAAAATCAGATCCATTTCAAATGAACCCTTCATATGCATTCAGTCAAGTCTGTTCATGCTTCCAAGTAAACATTTGCATGAGAACATTTTATATGTGAAAATAAGATCAACTACATACAATTGAACATACGCCACATGCGTGATGAACAGCAAGGCATAAAAATTGGGGAAACTTAAATATCACACCTGTGTTCTTGATTCAACTCTTTGAGTATCAATGGGTCAACCATCACTTCTTTCGTTGGTGTTGTGACTCCGTTTCTCTTCTTCTTGGGTCCGGATTGAGACCTTTGGAACCCGGGCCAATGTAGTTTCAAAAGCTGCATCTCCATCAACTTTGCACCAAGCACCGAAATTAGCGACCATAAACTACATAATTTAACACCAAAATTCTATAATTTGTAAATATCATAACCAGGCGCCGGAAATTTCGAATTCAGTGGGGTTGGGCTGAAAACCTCATCTTCATCCGTCCTGGAATCCATTGACAATTACATGCAATTAAAAATTCAAGCTTTTTTCTGACAATAATGTATAAAAATAATTTAACTGGGTCACACTTGCCTTTGGGTTGCAGTTGTGGCGGTGGTTTTGTGGGATTCTGTGTTGGTGGCCATGGTTGAGTTCAAATTTGCAGGAAGATAGTTTTTGGGGGGAGAAAATTCTTAGAGAGAGAAAGTTCAGAGATCGTAATTCGTGCAATTGAGTTATTCCTCTTTTCAGTTGCTTCATATGCCCTGAAAACTGTCAGATCAGTTTACTTTGCCATTATTTTAATGATGTTCATTCGTTTATTTATGCATGTTCATTGCGTCACACTTTTCCTTTAGTTGGTTACGTTTTGTTTTATTTTCCTTGCGTTTTGGGGCGTGCGCACCTTCTATCTCTCTTCTACTTTTATTTTATTACATTGCTATAAGAGATCTAGTTCCCAATTTTTTCTCTCTCCTCATTTTCTCTGTCCTCAAGTTTATATAAAACGACCATAAGTTTATTTTTTTTATATTTCTAAATTTTTTCCTCTCTAATGATGGACAAATATTGCTCAATGATGTTCAATAATAGCTCAATGATGTTCATTTATGGCTCATTGATGTTCCTTTATAGCGCAACGATGTTCATTCATGACTAAATAATATTCATACATTTATCCATGGTTCTTTAAATTATGTTCATACATAAATAATGTTCAGTTGGTTTACAATGATTGTTCATTGTATATATATCATATGTTCAGAGTTTTGATACATATGTTCATTAATGTCATCTACTTTTTGGAAAACTTGGGCTTGCATGCTAATTTGGATAGAGTTTGGGAACAAATTGATAACAAAAGATGTAATGAAACTTAAACATTTCATTAAGCTTTTAGTCATTAAAATATGAACTTGTATGGTAACTCTTACCGGAACCGTAAAACAAAAAAGGAAATTAAAAAGAGTTCATGCAAGAACTTGTAGAACACAAAAAACAAAACACATAAATCCCTATTGTTCTCAATCTTCCTTGAAGAGCAGGGGAAAGCCATCAAAGTAGGTTGTCATTTCGTTGTCCACCCATGCTTTCATGTCATACCCGTCATTGTAGAGGATATCTTTGAGGATCCACTGCCTCAGGGCGCGATAAGGATTGACGTAGTCTATGGGGATGTGGATATCCCTTGCCCAGGTGCGCCAATGCTTGCACACTTTCTCAACAAACCGGTGCGCCTCGTACCCCAAGGCGGGGAAGACGTGGTGTGTGAGAATGTCGGCTGTTTTTGCGAGAGGGGATGGGCGTTGGCGAAAGCGGTATCACCGTCCGGCGGAGAGAGTCTGATGTGTTCATTATTCATCGATTATTTACTCTAATCCCCTTAGTTTTGATAGTCGATTTAGGCTCTTTCGAGCCCTTTTCTTGTGGATTTGATGTGTTTGGAGTTCTTGTCGTGTTTTGCAGGTTTTGATGCGGATTTGGTACTCTGTACCTTTATCGGAGTCGCAACACGGAAGTCCAGCAGTCACACAAGGTCCAAGGCGTATCCGGAAGACCGCATGAGCATTTTGGTTGGATTCCACGAAGAAAAAGACAAGTAAATACCTTCGCCCGGTCGGCCAGGGCGGAGTGGCCCGACGGCGAACTTCAACACTTGGGATTTTTCATCCTTTATTTCGCCCGGTCAACCGGGCGATCGACGAAGAAAAACGCTTACGCGCCCGACCGGGCGGATTTCGCCGGTTGGACCGGGGCGGAATTTTTCCTTCGTCGTAAGTCTCGCGATCACCGTCGCCCGACCGGGCGGATTTCGCCCGGTCGACCGGGCGGACTCTCAGGACGCGATTTTTCGGGTTTTTTTAGCCGGTTTTGTATTTAGTATAAATAGGTTTTTAGTATTTTGGTGGAACCGATCTGATTTTTCTACGTTTTTAGGGCCAAACACTTAGTTTATTCTCTCTACTTTTGTTGAACTTTTACATTGGAAGATTATATAGATTGTCGATTTCCCTTTTCATTGTTCTTCAATCATTCGGTATTCTTCTTTACTTTCTTTAATTTAATGAATTCTTTTACTTTGATCCTGTTTATTGAGTTCTTTGTTATAATGAGTGAGTAGTCTATTTCTAGGGTTTAGAGAGGGAAGCCATGTTTATACCTTTTTGATTGTGGTTTGATGTTCTTCAATAATTGGATTGAATTAAAATAATTCCTATTGATTTGTTACAAACAACAACAACTAAGCCTTATTCCCAAAGTGATTTGGGGTCGGCTAACATGAATCGTCAACTGAAACCGTCACCAAAGGAGATGGCATCGCCAAGAGTGATAAAAAGGTTTTTTTTTTTTTTTTAAAGCAAGGTTTACACCAACAAGTTTTAAAAGAGGTTTTCAACAAAAGGTTTTAATACCAACACAATTGAGAAAAACAAATAAATGCAGAAATCACACCCCTTCCTCCACATGGATACTGCCCCTCCACTCACTTCTATCCAACGTCATGCTCTCCTCAATCCCAAGTAACCTCATATCACTTTCAATTACCTTCATCCAAGTCATCTTAGGTCTTCCCCTACCCCTTACAACTTGGTTACTTCTCCACTCTTCAATTCTTCTCACCGGTGCATCACCTGATCTCCTTTTCACATGACCAAACCATCTTAACCGATTCTCCCTCATCTTTTCTTCAATGGATGCAACTCCAACTTTTTCCCGGATCACTTCATTTCTTAATCGGTCTTTCCTTGTGTGGCCACACATCCACCGCAACATACGCATCTCCGCCACGTTCATCTTATGGACGTGGCATTGTTTCACCGCCCAACATTCGGTGCCATATAACAAAGCAGCCTAATTGCCGTACGGTAGAACTTTCCCTTCAAGCTTTGGGGAATGCCGGAATCACAAAGGAATCCGGTGGCGCTTTTCCACTTTAACCAACCCGCGTTAATTCTATGAGCCACGTCTCCATCCGGTTCTCCATCCTTTTGGAGAATGGATCCTAGGTAACGGAAGACGTTCGATCCTTGAACCACTTTGCTATCCAAAGTGACCGCCCTCGCCTCATTGCTTGTAACCCCACTCGAACTTGCACTCCATATACTCCGTCTTACTTCTGCTCAATCTAAAACCCCGGGCTTCTAATGTATGTCTCCACAATTCCAACTTTCTCTCAATACCTTCCTTTGTTTCATCAATCAACACAATATCATCCGCAAACATCATACACCATGGTATATCATCTTGAATTGACCTCGTTAGTTCGTCCATGACTAGGGCAAAGAGAAAGGGACTAAGTGCAGAACCTTGATGCACTCCGATCGTAATAGGAAACTCTTCTGTCCTCCCCACCGTAGTCCGCACACTCGTAGTTGCCCCCTCATACATATCCTTGATGATATCTATATATTTTTGTGGAACACCTTTCCTTGCCAACGCCCACCAAAGTATTTCTCTTGGTACTCTATCATATGCCTTCTCCAAATCAATGAAAACCATATGTAGATCCTTCTTCCTATCACGGTAATGTTCCATTGTTTGTCTTAAGAGGTGGATGGCCTCTATAGTCGATCTTCCAGGCATAAATCCAAATTGGTTCTCCGATATCTTCACATGTTTCCTAAGTCTTTGCTCAATCACCCTTTCCCAGAGTTTCATCGTATGACTCATTAGTTTGATTCCTCGGTAGTTGGTACAATCTTGTACATCGCCTTTGTTCTTATACAAAGGAATCAAAGTACTCTTCCTCCATTCTAATGGCATTTTGTTGTGTCTCCAAATCATGTTGAAGAATGTTGTCAGCCATTCGATTCCTCTCCCCCTAAACACCTCCAAACTTCGATAGGTATGCCATCCGGCCCCGTAGCTTTCTTCAATACCATCTTTTTTAATGCCGCAACGACTTCTCCCTTTTGAATCCTCCTCATAAACTCTCGATTTAACATACTTGGCGGAATGTGTACATCCCCGATGTCTTGTGCTTTATCACCGTTGAACAAGGTATCAAAGTACGACCTCCACCTATCCTTTATCTCTTCATCCTCCACAAGCACTCTTTGGTCCACACCCTTGACACATTTTACCTTTCTTATGTCTCTTGTCTTCTTGTCCCTCATACGCGCAATTCTATAAATGTCTTTTTCACCTTACGTCGTATCCAATCTTGCATAAAGCTCTTTGTTTACCCGTGCTTTAGCTTCCCCGTCTTGCCTTCTTGGTTTCTTTTCTCGCCTCTTTGTACTTCTCATAGTTCACATCGTTGCTATCTTTTCCCAAAAGTTTATAACTTTCTCGTTTGTTTTTTATCGCTTGTCTCACCTCCTCGTTCCACCAAGATGTGTCCTTACTTGATGGTACAGTTCCTTTAGATTCTCCAAGGGCCTCTTTCGCCACTTCCTTTATACCAAGTTCTATCTTTGTCCAAATCGAATCTACATCCATTTCCGTGTTACAAGCCCAAATATCTTTATTAGCCATCTTAGCTAAGAAGTTCTCTTTGTGCTCCCCTTGGAGCTTCCACCACTTGATTCGCGGCTCCACATTGGGTTTTCGCTTTCTTAAAGACTCCCTACCCCGGAAATCAAGCACGACTAGTCTATGTTGGGTGGTCGCGCTCTCACCCGGTATCACCTTGCGGTTTGTATAACTCTTCCGCCAACCATTCCTTACTAAAAAGAGGTCAATCGACTCGCGTTACTTCCACTCCTATACGTCACAAGGTGAGATTCTCTTTTCTCAAACCAAGTGTTCATAATACTAAGACCATAGGCTAATGCGAAATCCAAGATATCACTTCCCGACCTTCATTTCTCTCCCCATACCCAAAACCTCCATGAATGCTCTCAAAGCCAACTCGACTAGTGCCCACATGTCCGTTAAGATCCCCACCAATGATCAATTTTTCATTAATAGGCACTCGTTGCACAACCTCCTCCAAATCCTCCCAAAATTGTTGTTTAATAAATGCTTCCAATCCTACTTGCGGCGCATATGCGCTTATGATAGTCACCGCATTACTCCCTAATACTAGCTCGATACTCATAATGCGGTCACTCTTCCTCGAAACTTCCACCACATCATCAATATATTCCTTATCAATAATGATGCCTACTCCATTCCTACACTTATCCTTTCCGGAGTACCAAAGCTTATAACCCCACGGGGCTAGTTCTCTTGCTTTTCCACCAACCCACTTAGTCTCTTGAAGGCACATTATGTGAATCTTTCGCCTCCTCATAACCTCCACCACCTCCGCCGATCTTCCCGTCAAAGAGCCAATGTTCCATGTTCCAAAGCGCAACCTACTACCCCTACCACTACCACTACCCTGGACTAACTTCTTTACCCGCACTCCGTCCCCGATGCGGGAACCCTTGCATATTTGACACCACCCCCGGCGCGGGATGGCGCGCCGCTTCCGGCGACGACCTAGCAACCCTTGCATACTTATCACTACACCCGGTCTATGAAGTGCGGCGCGTCGCCGAGTAGGGGACGCCCCCACGTTTTTCATTTGTCGATTCATGTCATGATATGGGACTATGTTTTATGCTGGCCGCCCCAAACCTACCGCAACTCTCCTCCTTTATCCGGGCTTGAGACCGGCAGTGAATGTCACACAGACACTCACAGGCGGAGTTTTCCTATTGATTTGTTATACTTGTTTAATTCATGTAATTGCGCAATATCATGAGTTATGTTTAGCTAATAAGAATTAGAATCGAAAGATCATATTCATTAGAGGCTTGTTACAATAGGTAGATTTGATTATGTTGAGCGACCGTACTGGCATATGTTAATCTAGGAGTTGTTAATGCCTGACCAAGGATTAGCGAAATACTTCGTTTATTCGAACCTCAATCCAAGTGTTGTTGAACTATTCAATTTCAAATCTCACTAAACATACTTTTCCATCCTTCTAAACCATAAATTGAACACTTTAATTCAATACAAACCAAACCAAAACTAATACTCGTTCCCCCAAGCTAGGGTTAGGACAAATATCAAATGAGGCCAATGGCTTGTAATGTAGGTAGCAATCAAACATAGTCAGAAAGGCTCAGCGGGGCTAGAGAAAGGATAATATGAAAACAAGAATAACTCTGAAGCTAAGATCATGAAATAGATTGCCTCAATCATATCAAAATGTATGCACTATCAAATATCAAAGAGTACCAAGTCAAAATCAAGATCAATGCGACAACTAAGGAACTAATCACACATGAAAAAAAAAACAAAACTGACACAGATACTTCAGTTTATAGGCACAGAAGCTCACTTAGGTTAGGGCGTCTGCATAGTAAAGTTAAATCGAGCCAGAGAAAGATCAATCAATCTTACCACAACCAATCAATTGCGAAACAATCATGCTATGAAGAATCATGAACAAGATGAATGATGCTCAAGAATTGTAGTAAAATATCAACAAGGTTCTCAAAAGTGTTAGCAATAGTCCGATAGATGCAACTAAAATGACATGAAATCTAATATGAGATGAAATAAACTAATGCAACTAAGAAAGCAGTACAATTTTTTTGGTTGCACGTAAACTCCCACTCCTAGTGAACGGTACAAACCGTGCAACATCCTACGAAAGCAATGAAATCTACACTAAATGCAACTAACATGTGCTAAGTAATGATGACAGACATCCTCCCCCAAGCTGAATGACACATTGTCCTCAATGTGAACAAAGAGGAATGAAATGAGGGAGAGGTACAACTTACAAAAGGGGTGGGTAATCAAAGAGAGTGTCAAAAAGCATCGACACCTCCACCACAATCGATAGTTGTAATGAGGCAGTGAACTTAGCCAAAAAATTGGCTATGCTTGTACCTAGCAAAAGATGTCATCACATATTAGCAAAGTTAGTCAAACCAAAAAAAAAAAAAAAAAAAATAATTAAAAAAAAATGAAAAAAGTTGGGTTGCCTCCCGATAAGCGCTGATTTAAGGTCTTGCATGACCATTTAAGACTAGTAGATCACTCATAATAGTTCAATGCTCTAAGAAGCTTATCATACGTTCCTGCAAACAACTCGAGCATATTATATAAGAATGAAAAGTAAAAATGAAAAAAAATAATCCTAAAAAATTACTAAAACTACAAAAAGAAAAATCAAAGGAAAAATTAGATTTACAAGAAGTAGAAAAAGAAAAATCGTTAGTCTTTTTACAGGACTCAAAAGAAGGAAAAGAAACCAATTGTACATTATTTACATTATCATGAGAGTCATTCAAAAGGGGAGAAAGAAGGAACGATGGAGGATATAATAAAGGGGAAGAAGGAATAAGATCAAGTTTTTTAGAGAAGGGAACATGAGACTCAAAAAACAAGATCGGATGGAACCGACAAAGACTCATGTATTATCTCACTCTCAACTTTAGACTCATATGCGGATGAAAAGTTTATAGAAGAAGTGTGAGACACTTCACTCTCAACTAAGGATTCGTCGACATAGAGACACTCACTACCAACTTCACCAATTACACCCTTACCTTCTACCAAACTATCATGAGTCATATCAACGCCTTTCTCCTCCGGAGTATAATTCTCAACACCAAAATCATCATCATCAAGTATAACTTTGTTGATTAGTAGATTGTTGCACAACAAGTAATTCAATAGATTTCGCTATGTTTTGATAATCATGAGCTAATTCATTTAAATCTCCATCTTTGTTTAACCATATACTCTTTCATCATGTTAAATAGTTCCGCACGCTCCGATGTTTCGGGTTGAAAATAATTATTCACTTCAGGGTTGATAACATTGAGTATAATCGAGGCAAATAAGACTCATTAGGGTCATGGGAATATTCATAGGAATTCATGCACAGATTTTGTAAATTTTGACAATTATACGATGCATCATAAACATAATCATTCGCATTATAATACCCAGAATAATCACATTGCCCTTGATAATTAGAAAAAACACCCCCCTCTGAACTATAATTATTCCACTCCATGACAACACACTAAAACAGACAAGGAGAACAACAAAATATATATATTCACAAAAAGAAAGAAAAAAGAAAACTATATATATATATATGCAGTTTAATTTCACCAACAATAAAAACTAAATAAAACTATACCGTCTCCCCGGCAACGGCGCCAAAATTTGATAGGTTGTCGTACACACGTCAAAAATAATTCTGCAAAACCTTCTAACAATGTAGTAGGGTAAGTAGGGTCGAATCCACAGAGAGATGGTTGTTTTAATCTAGCTTCTAATGCATGGAGAAACTAAACAAGATCGTGAATAATGAATTAAAGTTCTAAACTAATCAAACTACGAAAATCAAGCTAAAAAGGATCTAGGGTAATGGTTCACCATGTTCATAACTATAATCTATTAAAATATCATCAATGATTCAATTAATCAGATATCTAGAGCACATGTTAATCCTACGGTCGGGCATTAACGCTCTCAAATCAACATATGCTAGTACGGTCGCTCAACATAATCAGATTTGCTAATTGTAGGTAAGCCTCTAACGAGTACTATCTCTCGATCTATGACTCGATATTAGCAATATTTAATCAGACAATTGATCAGATTGCAAGATTAACAATAAAAACACTAATCAATTAGAGATATCAATAACTAATCAAACCATTAATAAATATCAATCAAGAATCATAGCACATAAACATGGATTCCCAAACCCTAGAATATAAACTACTCAATCATGAAATAAATAAAGAAATTTAAATCTACAAAGAAAAGCATGATCAAAGAAATCAATGAAAGAAAAGAGATGAAAATTATAAACTCATGAATTAATGAAGAAAAGAGAAACTAGGGTTTGCCATGAAAAAAACTAGAGAGAAAAGGAAGAAGGAAACTAAAGCTAAACCTAAGAATACAAAATATAACGTGATAAAGGAGAGGGTCTAGGGCGAGAGAGAGAAGACCTATTTATAGTTTTTACAAAACCGGCTAAAAAAAGGCAAAAAATAAAGCTCTCGAAAAACCGCCCGGTCGACCGGGCAAAACAGCCCGGTCGGGCGACGTTGTTCTGAATCTACGACAAAAATGAAATTCCGCCCGGTCAACCGGGCGGATCCGCCTTGGTCGGGCGCGCAAGCACTTTTGGAGCCACTTTCGCCCGGCTGACCGGGCAAACATGCCTTGTACTCGAAGAAATTTTCGTATCGCCCGGTCGGGCAAAACCGCCCGGTCTACCGGGCGGGAAAACTGTGATTTTGCGTCAACTTGTGAAGGCTGTATCTCTCGAACCAGAAGTCCATTTGGGGAGTGTGACCTATCGTTGGAAAGCCCTTCAAGTCTAGTTTCCAACCCAACTGGAATTTCTTGATTCTAAGAAGCACATCAAAAGTTATGATCAGAAGAGTATACATGACTCCTTTTTCACATTTCTTCTAATGATTTTCCGCTTCGTTTTCGCTCAAACTCGTGCCAAGACATATCCTTACTATCCTTATGCATCGTAGCTTCTTTCCAAGTGCTCCTAATCCTCAAGCTCAGCTAAATATACTCCAAATACGTTCTCATTACCGAAATTCATCAAAAACAAGAAGCATACCGAATAGGAGTAGAATAACATAACTTAAGAATATGATGCAATAATGAACCTAAAGATGAATCTAAATGCTCTAAAATGCAACCTAAATGCACCTAAAAACTATATATAAATATGACATATCGTAGTCTTCGTTTCTTTGCGGGTCGAGTTGATTCCCATCCGCACATTGTGGTGTTATTAATTTTTTGGGAAAACTAAGAAGGGTTAAAATTTAAAAAACGGGGAGTCTTCGTTAGTGATGGAGAAGGAAATGTGGTGCCTATATATATGGGAAACCGGTGTTCATTCTAGGAAAAAAAGAAAACAGATTAACATGATGTTCAATGGGGTGCAATAAATCAAGCGCCAAATCCCGTAGTGCATCGATTTATGGGACACGTTGTTCGAGATTGTAGTGAGGGGTGTGACTTGTTGAGTGTCCAAGTTCCAGCTAATGATGGCTCGCTCGAGCATTCATTGGGTAATGGTCATTTGGATATGTAGCTATTTATTTTTATCACACATATGTTCATTTGATATGGGATGTACATTACTACCTCTGTGTTTTTTTTTCCACTTTCTTTTGCACGGTTTTTCAACGCATTATTTAACTCTTAATATCTCTTATTTCGTTTGAGTAAAAATTATAAAAATTTGATATTATGAATCTACATGTCTAGACGAATCTAACAAGACCACACATGACTATATTTTTACGTATAATGAAAAAAGAAAAAAGCAAAGGGAGTATATGATTCGCCGATGAACATTATGGTTTAAAAAACATGCAATTAACATGTCGTCATTACTATGTTCAGTATGCGATTAAGTACATCATTATGGACTTCATATTCTCAATTATTACTTTTAATAGGCCCATTTGGAAACATGCGGTAATATTATGTCCATTTGGTCTCCAAGTATGTTCACTATCCGTTTCGCTTGTTCATTGAATATATGTTCATTACATATGTTCATCACACCTTGTCATATGTTCATTTAGTTCAAGGCAAGGAACTAGAGTCCATTTGAATGTATGTTGATGATGCGTTGTTCCAAACTGGAGGGATGGGTGTGACGGTTTAGTGTCCAAATCGGCAGGTAATGATGGTTCTGCCTGAGCGTTCATTGGTCAAAAGGGCATTGTATTTGTGACGGAGGGATATATTCATTTGGCTTTGTAAATGTTCATTTAATATGGGATATACATTTATGGATGTTCTATGTGGGCCTGAATGAATTATGTTTCTAAGGGGGGGGAAATTTGGAAAAAAAAAAACATGCAAGTAAGATGCAGTAATTATTATGCTCAATATGCGATTAAGTACGTAAGTATGTCATTATGGACTTGATATTCTTAGTCATTAATTTGAATAAGGCATTTGAAAACATGCAGTGGTATAATGTGACCATATGTTCATTGAGTACATGGCAATGAACCAGTGTGCATTAAAAATGTTAAATATGTTCATCATATCTCATCATATGGCCATTGAGTTCCGGTGCAATGAACCAGTTTTAATTGGAATGTATGGTTATATGTTCTATGAGTCTTGGACATGTTCATGCTAGGCTTTGTGGAAGTCTTTGAGGTATAAGACAAAACTAAGAAAACTGCACAAATCATGTATGGGTACAACTTTTGGTGGATATATATTATGAAATATAAAAATGGGATAGTATAATGGAAATAAATTTGCGTATTGAACAAGGTGTAATGTAAAGCGTAAATTTCATTAAAAACCTGAAGAACAATTACAGTTGCTAAAAAAAAGTAAAATAAAATAGTTCATGCAAGAACTCGGTGAACACCAAAAAACATGAAACTATTCCCGCCCTCAGTCTTCCTTGAATAGCCAGCTGAAGCCATCAAAGTAGGCGGTCATATCTTCCTCCATCCATGCTTTGAGATCGTAGCCTTCGTTGTAGATTATATCTCTCAGAATCCACTCCCTCATTTCCTCGACAGGGCTGACGTAGTAAATGGATATGTGGGTATCCCTTACCCATGCTCGCCAATGCTTGAAAACCTTCTCGACATCCCACCTGGCAGGCCAATCAAGGCGGGGGAACACGTGGTGGGTCATTATGTCGGCGTTTTTTGTAAGAGGATGAGCGTTGGCGAACGCTGTATAACCGTCTTGGTTTTCTGGGGGGTCGTGAAACTGGCCATCCAGACATTTTTCGGGGTTGACGGGAAGATGGAGGAGGCTAAAGAGTAGGAAATATGGGGTGGACGCTAACGGTTGGCAAAATGCGAGAGAGAGTGAAGTCAGTGGTGGAGATGGTATTGGGGTGTGGGTATATATATAGCTGGAGAAAGCAAAATGGGTTGGTGGATGTTCTTTGAGACGGAAAATAAACCGCCATTTCCTTTACTGCGTTGTTCGAGGGTGGCAGGTAATGATGATTCCACCTGATTATACTTTGATATACTATATACTATTGCTTCGAGTATAATGAATCATAAGAAGAAATATTAAAATTTCTCTCTACTATTGTATAGTTGTGTACTGGATTGCGGACTTTTTTCTTAGGGCTTGCATTTTGCCAGGACTTTGGCTTTCAGCCTTCACTTGAGAACTTTTGGCCGTTTCCTTCGTTATTCTCATATGCTTACTTATCTAATTTATTGGATAACTGTTTACAATGCAAGCACTCAGTTTGTCAACTACCTTAATTAAGCGTTGGCTTTCTTTCCTAGATGGAATCCGCAAGTAGGAACAAGAGCATTTGGGGTGGGGGGTGTTGTAGTTAAAAAGCTCATGATTATTCAGTCTACTGACGCTTCTCCTCTGCAGTTGGTCGACGTCGTGTTGTTACTGTTGCTGCTCCTTCTATTCTCATCATTTTCTCTGTAATTCTTCTGTATTCAAGAGAACTCAATCGGTTAAGGTCCTAATTCAACACTCTGATCTATGTTCTCTTTTACCTTATTTCACGATCTTTATTACTTTCTTTTCTTGTTAGGATCATATTAAACTCGACCAGGCTAGACATTTTTTGTAATTTTTTTCATATGCTTATACAATAAATAATTATACGTAAAAAGTATGATATATAGAATTTTGAACAATACATGTTACTCCAAGTCTAACAAGATCTCACATAAGTATACATATATATTTTCTTATAAAATAGTATATAATTGATCAAATTTTGATTAGACCATGTGACCAAACCAAAGATTATATCTCAATAAATTTTGATCGATCAACTTATTTTAAGTGAAGAAAACTCATCCTCATTAAAAAAAAATATTGTCTTTGTTTTTAGCATTCTTTAACTCGATCATATTTAGAGCTGATTTAGTTAGTGGTATAAGTTTTTCAATTTTTTTTCAAACTCTAACTTGAATACATTTGTGACTGCAGATATACTTTTGGTTATATCCAAAAAAGGGGCAAATATAGTGGTTAGATTTTCAAATAGCCACTATGACATCCTTACTCTAGATGATACATCCAATTTGCATTGGAGGAGAACAACTTCTTCTAACAATCTTCTCTATGACGAGTTCAACAAAGAAATCCTAGACCATTCCCAAGATTTGGTGGTGGTAAAGGGTTCTATATTGTGTCTAGTAGAGCAAAAGACTAAAATTTTGAAGTCCGATTTCGACAGAGAAGAGTTCAGTGTAATCTCAACACCCTACAGTACTTGTAATCCCGGCTACTTTGCAGGTTCATTGGGTGTAGTGGGTGAGTCCCTTTACATGGGAACTAGTACATGGTCCGACGGGTTCGTGATATGGGTGACGAATGGAGAAAGTTGTTGGACAAAGCTAACAACAATACATGAATTTAAATTATCAGACTCGTTTGAGGTGATTCGGGTCTTTAACAATGGCAACATACTGATATTGTCACACAAAGATAAGAAGCTCCATATGTATAATGTTGAAGAAAAAGAAAGTGAGGAAATGACCATTAAGATACAAGGGTTAGATGAGAGGACAATACAACTTATGGGAGTTCTAAAAGTTGTGCCTAGTTTCTTGTCTTTGAATCATAGCCACTCTAAACAATAGTAACTGTAGTTGGTTTTATTTTCCTATGTATACAACATCATTAATGTATTTTTTTTAATTCCTTATAATTAAATCTTTGATTTTTGTTTGATGATTGCCAGAGTTTGATGAGTTTATCTTTTGTTTTTACTTAAATTAAGAAGTGTTAACAATATTTGATCTGCATAACCACCAGAGATATTTTTATGGAACATACTCAAAACACCCCTCAATTTCTACAGATATTTCATTGATATTCTAAATTTTGCTTATACACACAAGCTAACAAGGTGGAACTATTAAAAGCCCCTTAGTTAAAAAAAACTTGTAAAATACACAATTTTTGTTACATGTAAAACCTCATTCCTAGCGAACGAGTAAAACCATGCAACTAGTCTAAGAAAGATTGAAAGAAAAAGAAAAAGAAAAAAAAGAACTCTCACTTCCAGAGGAAATCCAGTTCATTAAGTGTGCAGGTCTTGTAACGTTCCCCATGTATCTGGTAATCTGGAAATGGAAAAGCAGTGTTTGAACGTGTTGCACCACCCAAAAGTCTTGTCCTTGATGCGGAAGTAGTCTGAGTGCGAATTCCTTGGACACATCGTAGAAGCGAAGAGCACCAAGTTTTGTTAGATATTGGATTCCTGTAGGAACACTGTTTAACCTTGGGATAGGACCAATTTTAAGGAGTTGTACTGAAGGCAATGCCTCCTTCTCTATTGTCAAATTGGTTAACGTGTTCATGTTGTAGAGCTTTAAAATCTTAAGCTTCTGAAATCCGTGAGCTTGAAAAACCAGTTGTTGGCCAAGAAATGTCTCCTGGAATACAAGTTCGGATAAGATAGGCAGGTGCTGGAGGATGTGAAGTGGGTCAATCATGAGACCGGACCACATTATACTTAGTGTAACAAGATTGTTGAGCTTGGGAATCCAGTCAGGTATCTTCTGTAGCCGACCTTTTAAGTAGAGGCGTTGAAGGAATTGAGGAGGGGATGACAAAAACTGTAGATCCAACGTCTCGTTTTCATCTTCTGAACAAACTTCAAGAGATTGAAGGTGGGTCATCGAAGCTATGGACTCACATAGGATTTTCCCATTTTGTGTTGGCAACTTGGTGATCCCCAACTTCCTCAATTGCTTCAACTTTCTCAACTCTGTGAGTACGGTTATCCCATGATTAGCCTCTACAAGGTAGAGCTTTTGAAGATTTTGTAGTCGGCCAAACCCCTTTTCCAACTTCAATCCTCTCTGTGCGCTTATACTGAAATCAGTCTCATAATCGTAGCAATAACCAATGAGATACAACAGATTATGCAATTGTTTCACTTCAGCAGGTAGCGCGTGAACACAGGAGCACTTTAGATCCAAAGTCTGTAGGTTATGTAGCCTACCAATGGAGTTTGGAAGTTGTTTTGTGTTTGTGTTTCTTAGACTTAGGTACCTAAGGTGATACAAATCTCCAACTTGTTCAGGAAGAAAAGATATGGGTGCATCGAACAGATCAAGCACTTTCAGAAGCTTGAACATTTTCATGTATGAACGGAATACAGATTCTGGCAGTTTGTCAACATCAAAAACCAGGAGGGAACGAGTCCCGTACTTACCATTACCATTACCATTACCATTACCAGTGGTCTTGGGGAAATTGTCATTGGTGCATGATCTATGGATTGATAGCCGCCGTGCTAAATAATCAAAGCCGCTTGAGCTGTTTTCATCTGTCCATACATGACCATATCGCAATTCCTCAGACTTTGAGAGGATAATTTCACGCATCAAATCATGCACTCTAATTGTTCTTATTTTTTCATCAACATCTAGTCTTGAGACTTGAACCAAGCTTCTGTTTATAAGCTCTACCAGGTATTCCTTTGCAACGTGCTCCACTGACTTCCCTCTTACTCCTTTCACAAAACCCTCTGCTATCCATAGTCGTATCAGTCTTGCATGTCTTATTGAGTAATCCTCAGGCAACATCCCAAAGTACAAGAGACACAGCTTCAGATAGTATGGCAGCTCGTAGTAGCTCAGAGACAAAATCCGGGTCATACTTGAGAGGTGAAGATTTGTTAGCAGTTCAGAACCAAGATTGTTTTCAAGCTCCTGCCATTCAATCACCTCTTTTCTTTTACTTGACAGTAAACCTGCAATTGCAACTATTGCCAGTGGCAAGCCTTCACATCTTCTCACGATATTGTTGGCCACCTCCTTCAACTCTGACGGAACTTGTATTACATCATTAGAGCTAGAACCACCATGAAATACCTTTTTGCAAAACAGCTCTAAGGCTTTCTCCTCCGGTAACCGGTTTAGCTTGTATATTCGATCATAAGACGAAGTTTTACATGAATGAGCAACTTCTTTAGAGCGTGTCGTGATTAATACCCTGCTGCCTTGACTATTATCATCAGGCAGAGCATGCCTTATGAATTCCCAGAATTCTACCGACCATACATCATCAAAAACAACCATATACTTCTTTTGTTTCAAATATTCTCTAAGTTCGAACATGAGTAGAGTTTCATCCATATTTTCAATCTGTGGAGGAGGAGACTCTTTCCTTTTCTTGTAAAAGTGCTTAAGAGTTTTCTTCAAAAGTTCCTCTACCTTGTAACTTTGTGAAACTGTTACCCAAGCTTGATTGCTAAAGTGGTTGATGACAATCTGACTGTCATATACTTTTCTGGCAAGAGTTGTCTTCCCAAGTCCACCCATACCAACAATAGAAAACACAGCACGTTTTGTTTCTCCATTCACTAACCAATCAACCAAATGTTCTCTGTCGCCTTCGATTCCTACAACTTCAGCCTCCTCAATGAATAATGAAGTCGCACGACGACAGTCGTGTCTTGATTCAATAACTGATGAAGAGGAGCTTCTGCTGAACCCATAGCTCTTGCTATCTTCTTTGATACCATTTATTCTATGTTTAACCTGACTAATCTGTTGTCTCATCTCATGCCGAGGTTTTAGTCTAACAATCCAGCACATTAACCGTGCAACGGACCCCAATAGTTTCGGATGACACTGCTCGCAGTCTGCTGCTTCTGTGGCTATCTGAAGCACATAACTATCTGTCACATCTTCAATCTGATAAGCTACCTCGCGCAGTTTTTTCACCCATGTTTTAGCACTATAGCTGATCTCATCTTCATCTTTTTCTGCCTTTTCATCTGCATCCTTGATGAAGGATTGAATGCTTTGCAGCTCATCTATAACTTCACTTATATCTCCATGGATTCCTCTTAGGAAGGTTGCTTCATGAACAATCCATGGGACCAAATTTTGAATCACAACGTTTACCACAGCCTCTGCCATTTCTGATTTTGATCCCCCACTTTCTTCTATTCTGTTGATCAAATACAACACTTAGACCAAGTTTACAGACCAGATCATAGCTTCATATTAAAAGAAAACATATTGGTATGTTTTTAACTCACTTGCATTTGTGTACTTTATTGAATAAATCCATGTATATCTCAAAGGAAAATTTTGCTGTTCTTTCTTTCTTTTTATCTTTTTTTGGGATTAAAAGAACTACTACTTTTCTTGTAAGTTTGTAAGTCAATGTTTAGTCAATAGTCAGTCATATTGACCTTACTGTAGCTTAGGAACACTAAGCTGACCGTTTTGCCCCTTCAAATCCATGAAATTGCCTCTTTGCCCTTCCGTCTTTCTTCCACGTTTTCCTCCCTTCTTATGCCTCTGCAACAGTGCAATTGCTCCTCTCTCCAGCTTTTCCTCTTTTATCTCTTCTTTTTTTGCGGGATTTACTATTTGACGCCCTAATATTTCTTATTAACGCCCTAAATACAGTATTTTTATACCTCCATTTCTTTTCTATCTTCTTCCCTTCCCCTTCCTCTACCACCACCACCATTGGAGCCGCCACCACCAACACCGCCGCCACGGCCACCTTAACTCTAGATAGTTCAAACACCACCACCGCCGTAATGCCACCACCAGTATCACACCCCACCTTTTTCTTTTTTTTTTGGATAAATTGGGGCATATTTCATTCATACGGCATTAAAGCGAGTTACAACTTACAAGCCATGTCAAATGATTGAACATCTTACAACTTGCAATGCTATTCTTCGGTGTTGCTAATCAACACCCCACCCTTCTTCAACCTTCTTCTCTCTGTTATCTTCGATTTTTTAAAAAAAAATTAAAAAAAAAGGAGGCGTCCACCGTGAAAAGGCGTCCTTGGCAGGCGCTCCACCACAGGGTGAGGCGCCTACCAAGGACGCCTACACCGGTGGTGGGGCGTCCATGGTGGACGCCTCTCCATTTTTCTTTTAAAAAAAACTCAAGAATAATGGGGATTAAGCAAGCACAAAATGGGATTTCTGGTAGAAAGAGCGCGAGTTCGAAGAAGAGAAGAAGCATTTCAGAGAGTTTTGCTGTGGTAAAATCATCTTTAGATCCTCTCTCTTCCTCTCTAATTTTCTTTCTTAGCTTGAAGAACCAATCATGGCTGCTGAGCCTGCTGTTATTCTACTTCTTTTATTAACTCTTTCGATTGTTAGTGCTGAAGGTGAGATTTTTATGTCAATCTTATGAGATTAAACTTTTGGGTTTTTCTTATTTGTTAAATTTGTCACTAAATTTGCATTTTTGGGTTCCTGAAACTTGCTTCACCATTTTTTTTTCTTGTATTGACATTCCGTTGGCACTGGATTAGTGGTGGTGGTGGTGGTGGCGGTGGTGGTGGTGGTGGTGGTGGAGGCTCCAATGGTTGTGGTGGGAGGGAAAAGGGAAGGGGAAGGGAAGAAGAAAAAAAAGAAATGGAGGTATAAATATACAGTATAAAAATACTGTATTTAGGGCGTTAGTAGGAAATATTGAGGGCGTCATTTAGAAGCTCGTTTTTGCCATTACTATGGGTTTTTTCCCTCTCTCCTTTTCGACTCCCTTCTAATTCCAAAACCAAAAAAACAAAACCTTCATCTTTCTCTCTCCTCCTCGATCTCCGCAACATTTCTGCTAATTATCCATCTTCAAATTCGATTATAACCAGCTGTCGTTCTCTCAATCTCGAGATCTCTAACAATTTTAGGTTATCAGTTGTTCGATTACACTTTTTTTTTATTTAACAATATGCTGATTCGATTGCAATATTCAATTAATAAATGTTCAATTGCTTGATTTCTGCTGTGATTTCTAGGGTTTCGTGATGAATTTGATCTGAAAATCGCGCATTTTGTGATCGAGTCAAGATAGAAAGATGGACTGGGAGTGGTGGGCCGGAAAAGTGTTGCTTGGAAATTTGGATTTTTCAGGCGCAATGAATAAGCTTCAAGAGAGTGTTAAGACCATTGAGAAGAATTTTGATAGTGCTCTTGGTTTAGAAGATAAGCCTCGGTCCCGCCGATGAAGGTTTTTCTCTCTCTTCCGCAATTTCTTTCTTCTTTTGGTTTAATTTAGAGAATAGAGTTGTATATGTAAATGTTGCGTCGATTTTTGTATATTGAATTATTGATTAGGATGTTATATATTGCTGATTGTTGAATTATATGTAAATAATCCAACATGTTCAATCGCGTTTTCGAGAAAAAAATCACCCTAATTGATCAAAGTGAAGGTTTTGTTCTTTTTTGTTTTTTTTTTGTCTCTATTAGATCTGATATTTAGTTTTTCTGGATTTTGACCTAATTTTTGTTTTTCAATTGTTAGAAATTGCGTGAATATCCACTGAGTGTCCCCACGATGGTCGAGGTTACCGGCTCCGGTGATCCGCTGGCCCAACCTGGTTTTGGCCCCCCGAGTTTTTCTGGATACTCGGTTCACATTCTTGACCTCACTGACCGCATCATTTACTGGTAATTCGTACTTCCTGCCATTGTTTTTTTTTTGGGTTTTCTGTTGAATTTTGGTTTGTGTTAGGGTTTTGGTTAATTGCGGTGTTTGTGAGCTTATTGTTATTGGGAAGTAGTTTGATTGGAGTGTTATATGGGTCTTCTCATTTTCGGTTGGATGGTTGTTTGTTTGGTGTTATAGGTCTTTATTTCTTGTTCGTATGTTCAATTTGATTTTGTTAATACGGTGATTATTGTTGTTCTTGTGGTAAAGGAGATGCTCAAATAATTGAAATGGTTGGAGATTGGTTGTGTGTGTTTGATTTTTGGAGAGTAAGAGTTATGGTTATGGATATTGGATGCTTCAAATCATATGATCCATAGTCCATCTTTATAGTAGCATATTATAATAGTTATTTTTATAGTAGCATCTTTATAGTAGCATCCGTATACGACGAGAGAGCCACCGAGACTTGAATTTTTATCGGTTACGCCCGATTATACTTTGATATACTATATACTATTGCTTCGAGTATAATGAATCATAAGAAGAAATATTAAAATTTCTCTCTACTATTGTATAGTTGTGTACTTGGATTGCGGATTGTTTTCTTAGGGCTTGCATTTTGCCGGGACTTTGGCTTTCGACCTTCACTTGAGAACTTTTGGCCGGTTTCCCCTTGTTATTCTCATATGCTTACTTATCTAATTTATTGGATAACCTGTTTACAATGCAAGCACTCAGTTTGTCAACTACCTTAATTAAGCGTTGGCTTTCTTTCCTAGATGGAATACGCAAGTAGGAACAAGAGCATTTGGGGTGGGGTGGGGGGGTGTTGTAGTTAAGAAGGTCATGATTATTCAGTCTACTGACGCTTCTCCTCTGCAGTTGGTCGACGTCGTGTTGTTACTGTTGCTGCTCCTTCTATTCTCATCATTTTCTCTGTAATTCTTCTGTACTCAAAGAGAACTCAATCGGTTAAGGTCCTAATTCAACACTCTGATCTATGTTCTCTTTTACCTTATTTCACGGTCTTTATTACTTTCTTTTCTTGTTAGGATCATATTAAACTCGACCAGGCTAGACATTTTTTGTAATTTTTTTCATATGCTTATACAATAAATAATTATACGTAAAAAGTATGATATATAGAATTTTGAACAATACATGTTACTCCAAGTCTAACAAGATTTCACATAAGTATGCATATATATTTTCTTATAAAATAGTGTATATAATTGATCAAATTTTGATTAGACCATGTGACCAAACCAAAGATTATATCTCAATAAATTTTGATCGATCAACTTATTTTAAGTGAAGAAAACTCATCCGCATTAAAAAAAAATATATTGTCTTTGTTTTTTGCATTCTTTAACTCGATCATATTTAGAGCTGATTTAGTTAGTAGTATAAGTTTTTCAATTTTTTTTCAAACTCTAACTTGAATATATTTGTGACTGCAGATATACTTTTGGTTATATCCAAAAAACGGGCAAATATAAAGTGGTTAGATTTTCAAATACCCACTATGACATCCTTACTCTAGATGATACATCCAATTTGCATTGGAGGAGAACAACTTCTTCTAACAATCTTCTCTATGACGAATTCAACCAAAAAATCCTAGACCATTCCCAAGATTTGGTGGTGGTAAAGGGTTCTATATTGTGTCTAGTAGAGCAAAAGACTAAAATTTTGAAGTTCGATTTCGACAGAGAAGAGTTCAGTTTAAATCTCAACACCCTACAGTACTTGTAATCCCGGCTACTTTGCAGGTTCATTGGGTGTAGTGGGTGAGTCCCTTTACATGGGAACTAGTACATGGTCCGACGGGTTCGTGATGTGGGTGACGAATGGAGAAAGTTGTTGGACAAAGCTAACAACAATACATGAATTTAAACTATCAGACTTGTTTGAGGTGATTCGGGTCTTTAACAATGGCAACATATTGATATTGTCACACAAAGATAAGAAGCTCCATATGTATAATGTTGAAGAAAAAGAAAGTGAGGAAATGACCATTAAGTTACAAGGGTTAGATGAGAGGACGATACAACTTATGGGAGTTCTAAAAGTTGTGCCTAGTTTCTTGTCTTTGAATCATAGCCACTCTAAACAATAGTAACTGTAGTTGGTTTTATTTTCCTATGTATACAACATCATTAATGTATTTTTTTCAATTCCTTATAATTAAATCTTTGATTTTTGTTTGATGATTGCCAGAGTTTGATGAGTTTATCTTTTGTTTTTACTTAAATTAAGAAGTGTTGACAACATTTGATCTGCATAACCACCAGAGATATTTTTATGGAACATACTCAAAACACCCCTCAATTTCTATAGATATTTCATTGATATTCTAAATTTGGCTTATACACACAAGCTAAGAAGGTAAGGCCCCTTGATTAAAAAAACTTGTTAAATACATATTTTTGTTACATGTAAAACCTCATTCCTAGCGAACGAGTAAAACCATGCAACTGGCCTAAGAAAGATTAAACGAAAAAGAAAAACAGTTAAAATAAAGAACTCTCACTTGCAGAGGAAATCCAGTTCATGAAGCGTATAGGTCTTGTAACGTTCCCCATGTATCTGGAAATGGAAAAGTAGTGTTTGAACGTGTTGAACCACCCAAAAGTCTTGTCCTTGATGCGGAAGTAGTCTGAGTGCGAATTCCTTGGACACATCGTAGAAGCGAAGAGCACCAAGTTTTGTTAGATATTGGATTCCTGTGGGAACACTGTTTAACCTTGGGATAGGACCAATTTTAAGGAGTTGTACTGAAGGCAATGCCCCCTTCTCTATTGTCAAATTTGTCAAAGTGTTCATGTCGTAGAGCTTCAAAATCTTAAGCTTCTGAAATCCGTGAGCTTGAAAAACCAGTTGTTGGCCGAGAAATGTCTCCTGGAGTACAAGTTCGGCTAAGATAGGCAGATGCTGGAGGATGTGAAGTGGGTCAATCATGAGACCGGACCACATTATACTTAGTGTAACAAGATTGTTGAGCTTGGGAATCCAGTCAGGTATCTTCTGTAGCCGACCTTTTAAGTAGAGGCGTTGAAGGAATTGAGGAGGGGATGACAAAAACTGTAGATCCAACGTCTCGTTTACATCTTCTGAACAAACTTCAAGAGATTGAAGGTGGGTCATCGAAGCGATGGACTCACATAGGATTTTCCCATTTTGTGTTGGCAGCTTGGTGATCCCCAACTTCCTCAATTGCTTCAACTTTCTCAACTCTTTGAGTACGGTTATCCCATGATTAGCCTCTACAAGGTAGAGCTTTTGAAGATTTTGTAGTCGGCCAAACCCCTTTTCCAACTTCAATCCTCTCTGTGCGCTTATACTGAAATCAGTCTCATAATCGTAGCAATAACCAATGAGATACAACAGATTATGCAATCGTTTCACTTCAGCAGGTAGCGCATGAACACAGGAGCACTTTAGATCCAAAGTCTGTAGGTTATGTAGCCTACCAATGGAGTTTGGAAGTTGTTTTGTGTTTGTGTTTCTTAGACTTAGGTACCTAAGGTGATACAAATCTCCAACTTGTTCAGGAAGAAAAGATATGGGTGCATCGAACAGATCAAGCACTTTCAGAAGCTTGAACATTTTCATGTATGAACGGAATACAGGTTCTGGCAGTTTGTCAACATCAAAAATCAGGAGGGATCGAGTCCCGTACTTACCATTACCATTACCATTACCATTACCATTACCAGTGGTCTTGAGGAAATTGTCATTGGTGCATGATCTATGAATTGATAGCCGCCGTGCTAAATAATCAAAGCCGCTTGAGCTGTTTTCATCTGTCCATACATGACCATATCTCAATTCCTCAGACTTTGAGAGGATAATTTCACGCATCAAATCATGCACTCTGATTGTTCTTATTTTTTCATCAACATCTAGTCTTGAGACTTGAACCAAGCTTCTATTTATAAGCTCTACCAGGTATTCCTTTGCAACCTGCTCCACAGACTTCCCTCTTACTCCTTTCACAAAACCCTCTGCTATCCATAGTCGTATCAGTCTTGCATGTCTTATTGAGTAATCCTCAGGCAACATCCCAAAGTACAAGAGACACAGCTTCAGATAGTATGGCAGCTCGTAGTAGCTCAGAGACAAAATCCGGGTCATACTTGAGAGGTGAAGATTTGTTAGCAGTTCAGAACCAAGATTGTTTTCAAGCTCCTGCCATTCAATCACCTCTTTTCTTTTACTTGACAGTAAACCTGCAATTGCAACTATTGCCAGTGGCAAGCCTTCACATCTTCTCACGATATTGTTGGCCACCTCCTTCAACTCTGACGGAACTTGTATTACATCATTAGAGCTAGAACCACCATGAAATACCTTTTTGCAAAACAGCTCTAAGGCTTTCTCCTCCGGTAACCGGTTTAGCTTGTATATTCGATCATAAGACGAAGTTTTACATGAATGAGCAACTTCTTTAGAGCGTGTCGTGATTAATACCCTGCTGCCTTGACTATTATCATCAGGCAGAGCATGCCTTATGAATTCCCAGAATTCTACCGACCATACATCATCAAAAACAACCATATACTTCTTTTGTTTCAAATATTCTCTAAGTTCGAACATGAGTAGAGTTTCATCCATATTTTCAATCTGTGGAGGAGGAGACTCTTTCCTTTTCTTGTAAAAGTGCTTAAGAGTTTTCTTCAAAAGTTCCTCTACCTTGTAACTTTGTGAAACTGTTACCCAAGCTTGATTGCTAAAGTGGTTGATGACAATCTGACTGTCATATACTTTTCTGGCAAGCGTTGTCTTCCCAAGTCCACCCATACCAACAATAGAAAGCACAGCACGTTTTGTTTCTCCATTCACTAACCAATCAACCAAATGTTCTCTGTCGCCTTCGATTCCTACAACTTCAGCCTCCTCAATGAATAATGAACTCGCACGACGGTCGTGTCTTGATTCAATAGTACTACTCCTAACCATAACTGATGAAGAGGAGCTTCTGCTGAACCCATAGCTCTTGCCATCTTCTTTGATACCATCGATTCTCTGTTTAACCTGACTAATCTGTTGTCTCATCTCATGCCGAGGTTTTAGTCTAACAATCCAGCACATTAACCGTGCAACGGACCCCAATAGTTTCGGATAACACTGATCGCAGTCTGCTGCTTCTGTGGCTATCTGAAGCACATAACTATCTGTCACATCTTCAATCTGATAAGCTACCTCGCGCAGTTTTTTCACCCATGTTTTAGCACTATAGCTGATCTCATCTTCATCTTTTTCTGCCTTTTCATCTGCATCCTTGATGAAGGATTGAATGCTTTGCAGCTCATCTATAACTTCACTTATATCTCCATGGATTCCTCTTAGGAAGGTTGCTTCATGAACAAGCCAGGGGACCAAATTTTGAATCACAACGTTTACCACAGCCTCTGCCATTTCTGATTTTGATCCCCCAGTTTCTTCTATTCTGTTGATCAAATACAACACGACCAAGTTTACAGACCAGATTATAGCTTCATATTAAAAGAAAACATATTGTATGTTTTTAACGCACTTGCATTTGTGTACTTAATTGAATAAATCCATGTATATCTCAAAGGAAAATTTTGTTAAGAATGGTTTGTAAACAGACCTGCTGTTCTTTCTTTCTTTTTATCTTTTTTTGGGATTAAAATAAGTACTTTTCTGTTAAGTTTGTAAGTCAATGTTTATTCAGATGTAATTGATTTGTCTTTAGTTAATAAAAAAAACAACAAAGGTTATCTAATGCTCCTATGTTTTTTTCACCAAATGATATAAAGTAGCTGACGCAAGCTGCAGGAGAACACAAAATAGAAACATAAATTATGGCCATTGGCAATTTAGAACATACATTAATCTAGATAGTTGACTTGCAGCTCTGATGTCTTGGTCCAGATGGTTAAGCTATTTGAGAAATATTTCTTTAAGAAATTTTTGTGAAGGGAAATGTAGGAGCCATTTAAAAAATGGATAAGTTGTGAACAACTACCAAATATATTGTTATAACAATGAGCTAATAATTGTTATAACAACTACTCCCTCTATATTTTTTTTTCTTCCTACTTTAATTGTGCGCCTATGCTAATGTACTTCTTTGACCTCAACTATCTTTCATTTCATATTAGTAAAACTTATAATGATTGAATATTAATAAAATACTCATTGACACGAATCAAACAAAACCCCACATGACTTTATTTTTTCTTATATATTGAGAAAAATTTAGAAGAATGTCTCTCATGGTGATTAATGTCAAGATTCCAAGTCGGAAGAATAAAAAAATACAGAGGGGGTACCTTTTAAGAAGTCCATCGGAAAGTATCATCATCATGCAGGAAGAATCTACTCTTATCAGATTGTCATTCCTTTTTCCTTGGGAAGGTCATGAAACAGGTCTGCCGGCCTGGCCCAAGGCCCTATCACAGGAAGCCACCCAGGACAGTCGAAGTCCAATCCAAAACGTCTCCACCATGTAAAGGGGAGCTTTCCACTTCAAATATCTATAGGGGAAACCGGAAAGGGCAAAAATAAAAGAATCTGTTTGCAGCTTCGCATACATCTGCCATGGCTCCCACTTGGAGTGATAACCACCTGTGCTGAACTCAGAACTTGGGGTTGCTCAGTAATAGTAACTCAAGTAAATAACTTTTTAAATTATGAACATTTTTGTAGTTAAGTTTTTACTGATACTTGAAGATACTCATTACTATTGATTGCAAATATTATTATCAATAAGACATCAAAATTTGATATATGTAAAAAGAAAATAGTTCAAAATATTTCGACCTTGTTCACGAGTCTCTTGAGCCGAGCATCATGAATTTTCAAGCCGAGCTCGAGTAGATGCGAGGAGGCTACGCTCATCATCACCCCTAGCTCCCCCCCAAGCATCTACACCACATATATAAAGCTAAATCTAATGCAAAGAATCAACTGAATCCATAGGCTTCTACATGATTCAATCTTTTTTCCTATGATGACCTCTCATCCATTTCACCAAAACTTTCAAAGCAGCTGCTCCTACTGTGGATATCCATACTGTCTTAGAAAGCAATTTAAAACACAATTTCAGCAGTTAATGTTGTTCTATTTACGAAGTCCACTTCAATTGGAGCCAGACATTAACTTTTCTTAAACTTTTGGATAATAATATGCTAAATTCAATTAGTCCATTAGCTCGCTTTTCTTATTAATATGAAGTAGCAAATTAAGGGTCATAGGAGAGAGTCACTCCGTCATCTTTGCTGATTAGGGTGGAAGAATCTATAGAGGCACTAGAAATTTTGTTAAGATGTTCTTCTTAATAGGCAAAATTTCCACACGACTGCTTCAGAAACACATCTTCAGACAATGTCGAGGAAGATAGAGGAACAAAAAAGAGGTAACAGCAACAGCATACGTTAATTAACATAAGTAAGACTATGAAGGAAACTGGTTATAATGAAAATTGGTAAAATAAATACAGTTCAAATGAGAAAGAAAAATTGTCTAAAATTCCCAGATGTAACATAATAACCCAATAACATGCTTCTGTAGAACTGCATACCTTTCCTGCTTCTGAACTAGAACACCTCTTTGTAGTTGGCACTCGCAAGGGACGATCAAAATCACTAGATATTGAAATTGGTTCTGTCCTTGAGCCAAATATGCTGCATAAGAAAACCAGTAATGAGAAATGACACTGTGACACAACTGATGGATGACCCCAGAAAGAATCTTGATCCTGGACAATGTCGTGCAATAATGGTTACCAGCAAGATTGACATGCAGTCTGAAAGCAAGTTAGACAGACACACAAATCATATTACAAGCACCTTGCAAATTTAAGCCTTTAGTAAGTCATCATTCAGCAAAAGAAAGACTTTATTCTAGCATATAGCCATATAGGAGCATAGAAGATGATAACGACATTAGTAAACAACTTCTCGTGATATCTGAATTTAAATTAGAAAATAGGAAGCACAGAAGCCAGACAATAAGATCAAAGAGAACAAAGAATCTAGTAGATGAAATAGGAGGCACCATAGGGTCCATAGCTGCAATAATATTAAGAGCTACACTTTCCAAGTTAGACAGCTACTTACTAAGAATCAGGGGAAAGTAGTAAAAAATGCTACATGAGTCACCGTCTTAAGCAAGTACGAAGAAAAAAAACTGTGTTTCAAGAATATGCAAGTTAAAATGTACCAGATCCATGGCAATACCCATCTTTTCTTCTCTTGTTGTTCCACATCGTTAACTTCAATTAGCATCAAAGCTGAAATTACTCCAACAGCCCCACCAGAAAAAGACGCCACGATGGGATCAACTTGACTGAATTTAGAGATCGAAATAAAGGTCAAATGTCACTGATAATTTAATAACTAGGGAATTACTAATATCATCCTAATTCTGAAGAAAATAAACTCTCTTGACAAGATGAATGGAATCATCTAAAAATTGTTTGCAGTGATCTTGTAGCTTAAAGTAACATAAAATTTGTTTCTAATAATACCTCAGTTGAAGAGGCAAATGCAAGGTGCGAACGAAATCCTCATAAGACATGCCTCCTAAACCTAGTTCAATTCAAGCTGCAAAACAAAATGCAGGTTATCCTTCTAGCAAGTTATTATTGATACAACTGATGAGAAAAAGAATTTATAATCTCTTCTCAAGACAGAAACAGTATCTTAATCTCTGAGGAAAAGTTCGATGAAGTGAAAAGTTGTAGCTTCATAAAGATAAGTATGCTCTGTTTTCCCTAACCTACATGGATGGGTAATCTCTTCTCATTTTGGGGACAAAAGAATGTAGTTAGAATCATGAATAAGTATCTTAACACCAAGCATTCTAGTTAAACACACAAGAAAGACTCTGAAGTGTTTATTGTGTCTATCCTTGATGATTACTATGACTTTGATCTAATTCGAATTCTCGAGCGCTTAATTATTGTGCTGTATTGAGCCTCCAGGTGTAAAAGGAGAGCAACGTAGTTTTAATGAAATACTCAGGAGATTTAGGACAGATTAGATGGTATGTTTCATTTTTTTTTTTTTTAAATGGTGCAAACTGCGAACTGCTATATGCGTGAATACTGAGTAATATGGAAGTTATTTAATTGTTTTGAATATAATTTTATTTATTCCATTTTGGGTAGAAGTACTTATGTGACTGCAAGCCTCATAAGCATCCATCTTGATACCAGAAAACGTTCACTAGGGGTATGAACATTGAATATATAGCACTGTTAAATATGAAAGTTAGGAACAGAACATATTTCCCAAAATCATACAACCTTTCAAAAGAGCAAAAATGAAAAGATACACATTGAAGAATGGTGCAAGCTTACAGTACTTGGAGCAATAAGGCCTCGAAATAAAATGACCCCAGCTATAAATGAAAAGCTCTCAGGTATAGTTGCTTCAATGTCTTAGGAAGCTTAGGAGGACTAATAAAGATGAAGAGTTACACTTAATACAAAGAAAGTAAAAGGGAATGTTGTACATGGAAGAAGCATCTACGTGTCATATCTCAATGCATCATCTTTCCCTGATAGTCTAATACATATTTTGAAAGAGAAGTCCAAAACAGTGAAGTAGAGAGTTATAATGTCTAATTCGTTGATAAAGGAACATCTATATTTACGCCTTCAAATCATTCCAAACAGGTGGTCCATGGTTGTCCCATACTGAAAATAATAACAAACCCAGGACCCCCTTTCTATCATTTCAAACTGAAGGAAATTTGTAAGACATAATTGCATTCTCTGCTACTCAGCTTTTCCAAAACCATAACTTCAGTGTATGTTTGATGGTTTCACAGTATCTTCATTATGCTTTCATGGAATAAAGTACATGCCAGACAAACCGACAAAGAATAATTTCATTCTTCAGTCATTTTCTTTACTTTCCCAGTAAATTCATTCAATTTGTAGTCATAAATGAGTTTGTAGAAGTTCGGTTAGTCTCTACGGCAAATTAAATATCAGTATTGGTTCATAAGCTCATCAATCTATATTGTAATTTACACATATGTTCCTTCCATAACATAAACTCCATATTTCCTTACCAATATCAGTAATTTCTAATCTACAATATTAAACAAACCTAGTACTGAAAAATAAAACAACTACTAATTCCTCTTCTAATACTTTAGATCAGTCAAACCTCAGTGAAGAATCCCTCAAAAACTTATCCTGCCTTTTCTTTTCCAGACAGTTCAGTTACCAGAGCACACCAATTATATCATTTTGTTATGTTGTTTGACAAACTGGAAGTTTCAATATTTCTCCCAAAGACTTACCATATGAGGAAGGAAGGGAATAGATGAAGGAATCTCAGGCATTTCGTTTGCCTCATCTGAAGTACCCTCATGAGAACCTTTCATCCCCTTGAGGCGAAGTTGTATCCGTAGTTTCCTCACCTATGAATCAGCACAAAAAAGTTGGAAAACGATAAGATGCTCATACTTCTATACTACAATCCACAGAGAAGTAAAGTTCAACGTGTAACACTGAACCAACAATAGCTTCACAAATGCTGTCACAAATTTCACCTCTTCCATAAGAAGAAATATCTTATTACGCCTACTCCTCATGTTATCTTCCATTCCCTGTGTCTGCATTTGAGTGAGATTTGGAACCGTTTAGGGTCCCCCTATAATGCAAAATTGCTGCATAATATGATTTCCATAATATAAGAAAATAACCTAGACCAATGGTTCCACTTCACAGCAAGTGTGGTGCCAAATCTCATTAAAATCCAATGAGAATTTCAACAAAAACTAAAACTCAACCGCTCATATGGTGCAATGATAGCTTCAAACAACCACGACAAACCCATAAAACTACTATTACTACTTCAAATTGGGGTTTCAAAAAACACTTAAATATTCCAATTTTCAACAAAATTCAACAATACCCATTTCCCAAATTCGAAAGAAACCCCATCTTTTGCCCAGAATTCTCCAATATAAGAGTTTTACAAGCTCTAAAAATCCTTTTCTTTTTATGGGTTCTTCAATTTAATATGCTCTATGTTGCTAAGAAACAGAAATAATTTGACAAAATTCACACCAAAATAGTCCAAAAATGAAAGAGGATAAAGAGCATTACCCGGAAGAATTGTCGGCGAGAGGTAGAGAGTCGAAAGAATCTCTTGAAGAAGAAGAGCAAGTAATTTGAAGGAGCTTGGAATTGGGAAAATAATGGCGTTTTAATTTACCCTTTACCGGAATTATAATGGAGAAAGAAGGGTGAAGAAATAGACAACACTCCATTTCAAGGATTATCAAAAAATTCAAAACAAAAAGAGCCTTTCACCAGAGAAGAGAGTAACTGAAATTAATCTATCCAAAGTGATGACTGATGAGCAATTTTAATATGACTATTTTTTGATCCGAGGTTTGCCATGTGTAGGAAAATTTGTCAAAAACAACCTTTTAAATCATGAGTTTTGCGACGAATCTTTTAAAAAAATCCCAGAATAAGACCTTAAAGATAAAATATTTTGCGAGAAATAACCTCTACCCATTTTCCGGCATTGACCAAGTATTTTTCAGTGTTGACTCGTTAAAATCAAACATGTGGAGGGTATGTGAACGACGTCTTTTATGTTTCAACTCTATTTTTCTCCATCTTTCGACATTGATCAAATATTTTCTGACGTTGAATTCATCCGTATATGAAGGAAAAATGAGGTTGAAATATAAGAAATGTGGATTACGTACCTTGCCATGTTTGGTTTTAGTGAATCGAAGCCGCAAAATACTTGGTCAATGCCTTAAAAATGGTTCAAGGTTGTTCCTTGCAAAAAAAAAAAAATTTTAAGGTCTTGTTTTGCGTACTCTTTTTAAAAGGTTGTTTTCTCGCAAATACTTATATTTAAAATGTTGTTTCTAACAAATTTTCCAATTATGTATGACAATATGAGTATGAGTCACTCAATGACTATTTTGATGAAATATTTGATGCCTCATGGCCCATGGGGATCCACTTTGCAAAATACTAACTCCATTTGGCAATACATGCATCATTTTTATATGTCACACATATCAAGGGTGAGGAGATATAGGATTGTGATTGCATTTCAAACCTATGTGAATATGTAATTATGTTTTAAAGGAGTGGAAGTAATGTGAAACATCCAAAAGAATAAATGATGCAGGTATTGTGAAACATCAAAAAGAGGAAAATGATGCATATATTGAGAAATGGAGGTAGTACTTGACACACTTCTCTGGCACACTTGCCAACGCATAACTTTAACTATTAGTATCTCTAATTCCGTAAATGTAAACATTATAAAAAAAGTTGATATTGTGAAAGTATATATCAGGACAAATCTAACAAGATTCCATATGACTATAATTTTCTGTATGTAAAAATCACAAAACACGGTCAAAGGAGAGTGTGTTAATAGTGTGAAAGTCAAACCGTGTCATCTATATTAAAACGGATGTAGTATAGTCTAATTATATCTTTCTTGAGTATACAATTGTTCATGTGTAACTATATCTTCCTATACTTATCTCACCTAAATTTTTTACTTTTCTTTATAATAAGGAAGTTGAAGTCACTTGCAAGTAGAGGGGAAGAATTTAGGAATCCCTCTTGTGAGTTATTATTATTATTATTGTTGTTATTATTGTTATTGTTATTGTTATTGTTATTATTATTATTATTATTATTATTATTATTATTATTATTATTATTATTACTATAGGCTTAACAAGGAATATGTATTACAAAACTTTATATAGTAAGATTTGAACATGCAACAAGTAAGTTGTAAAGCGAGACATATTACCATCTCAACCAACTATTACATATGATCTTTACTCCACAATAATATATATAAGTTGGAACATAAATGTACAAACTAATATGAAATAGAGCTCAAAACATAGAAGTATTATTCAAAGTAAAATTCGAGACATTGTCCGAGCTACACACTTTTTAAAGGTAAGATGAATATCTCTTGCACAAGTGGGGATGGGAAAATTGGGGATCCCACTTTGCAAGGAGTAAGGATCGAATCCTTGTCACAAGGGTGGAAGGAGGGCCTCCAAGTCTCAAACCAACTACGCCGAGTCGTCGACCTTGATTCTTACAACAAATGACCTTTGAAATAAAATGTGAGAGTTTAACTACTGATGTGTCACTTTTATATATAGTTTTTAGATGCATTTTGATTACATTTAGAACTCCTTTTAGAGCATTTAGGTGCATAGTGGCATGAATTACGTAAGTTGTGCTCTACTACTCCCCGTTTGCGTGTTTCGATGATTTTTCAGGTTATTTTGATGCAAATTGATTATGATTATCTAAGATAAAGCCTATTAATCATTGAGAATGGAGATAGCTTGCACAAGGATCACAATGCATCCGTTTGGGACAATTTCGAGTTAGAATGAAGCAAAAAGCTAGTGAAAGAAGTGCCAAAATTGACACCTGTTCACTATTTTGATCATAACTTGTGATAAAAATTTGGTAATTAAGAAATTACAGTTGGGTTGGAAACTAGACTTCAAGGGCTTTCCAATGATAGGTCACACGCCCCAAATAGACTTATGGTTTGAGAGATACGGCCTTCGTAAGTTGACACAAAATGGCAGTTTTTCCGCCCGATGGGATCGGGCGGTTTAGCCCGATCGGCCCAAGAGCATTTTTATCTGGTTGCGTTTTAGAGTTGAAAACAAGGGGAAAAGACTGCCGCCCGATGGGGATCGGGCGAGATTGCCCGATCGGGCGGCAGTACATCATATTTCCGAAACAAGGAGACTCTCGCCCGATGGGATCGGGCAAGCTTGCCCGATCGGGCCGAGCACCCGGAAGCCTATTTTTGTTAGGTTTTTAAAGCTTCCCTAGGTTATTATAAATAGCTTAGTCTCTTATTTTGTCACACACCTTTTTCATAACTTTTCACTTTTCATTATTTAGTCTCTTTCTCTCTAACTTTAGTTTAGTTTTTTTCTTCTTCTCTTTCTCTCTAGTTTTTAGTTTGAACCTTAGTTTTTCATGTTCTTGATTAATTCATTAGTTTCATTATTTCATTTTCTTATTTTCTTTGATTTCTTTTAATTATGTTGTTTTCCTTTCTCTTTCTAGATGTAGTTTTTATTCTTTATTTCATGATTGAGTAGTTTTTATTTCTAGGGTTTGGGAATCCATGTTTATGTGCTATAATTCTTGATGGATGTTTATTGATGGTTTCATTAGTCAATGTTATTTCTAATTGATTAGTGTTTTCATTGTTAATCTTGCAATCTGATCAATTGTCTGATTAAATATTGCTAATAATTGTTTGTATTGACCAAGATCTTACTTTTAGAGGCTTGCCTACAATTAGCAAATCTGATTATGTTGAGCGACCGTACTAGCATATGTTGATTTAAGAGCGTTAAGACCCGACCATAGGATTAATCTGTGCTCTAGATTTATGATTAGTTGAACTATTGATGATATTTGATAGATTATAGTTATAAACATGGTGAACCATTGCCCTAGATCATTTTAGTTTTATTTTCATAGTTTAGAACCTTAATTCTCATAATTCTGATTTTGTTTAGTTTCTCCATACTTTAGAAACTAGATTAAAATAATCATCTCTCTGTGGATTCCACCCTACTTACCCTACTACATTGTTAGAACGTTTTGCAGGAATTATTTTTGACAGGTGTACGACAGCCTATCAACCACCAATCCACTGTAATTTCAGTAAAAATATCCCATAACCAAAACCGCACCACACGACCTCAACCGAGCCAGGCGGGGCTAACGCGCGCGTGTGTGGTGACTAGTACCTTCACACTCGACCCTTAACAACTACACACTAGTTCATATGTCATTTGTAGCATTTTCTTAGAGTTTACTATAACATACGGAATATAAATTTTACGAAATATGATTGACTTTTTTTCGATAAATATTGGTTGTCTATTATGATCACGATGTAATAATAGTAACTCAGAATTTTTATACTATTAATACTAAATATATTACTTACTATAAAACAAGGTAACGTTTGGAGAATTTATCTACCACTTAGCAACAATAAAAGTTAAGACAATAATATTTAGATTCCGTTTGTCATGTCTTTTAGAGTGATTAGTAATTATATCTATTACTATATACTAAAAGAGAATACATGGTTCAGTTTTCCCCCCAAAACTATCCTAGGTGGCATGACCATGTTCTTCTAATTCCCGCCCATATGATTTATCTACTAGAAATCTCCTCAAAAAAATATTGAAATAAGAAAAAGGAAAAGCTATCCTATGTGGCATTCCAATTTGAAAAACTTGAACCCCACTTACTAAATGCTTTGTAGGACATTGAACAGAAATAATTAGGGAGAAGATAAAACCCATCATCTTCTACATATCTTGAAAAGTTGTAGGGGCCCAATAAACTAACATTACAATATGTTTAATTTCCAATGCAATTCCCATTCATCAAGAGGGGACGTCCTTGTGTCCTGCAAAACACCCATTCCAATTCAAAAAATTTCAAGTCAGTAAATTAAAATGACTTTCAGATTTACAATAACAAAATAATTTTTTTTTATCTATCTAAATGAATAAAATAAAATTAGTTTCAAAGGAAACATTAATTTTACACCTGTTTTCAAAATAACATTTCACTAGGAGAATTATGGGATAAAATTCTACCTTTCTCAATTACATCATATTAATTAATAACTATTAAAAAGCATATATTGTAGTGCATATTTCTCTCTCTATACCCCTCTATATCCCTCTCTCTTTTCCAGTAAGAAAAAAGTACGCCTTCCATTTTTTTCCCTCTCTTTCAATATTGCTATATTTCCTTATTAGCAAAGTACTAACTATTATACTCATATCATCTTCTACATAATATCTTGAAGAGCTTTTGAATATTTAATTTTTTTATGTTAACAGATGAACCAAGAGCATCATTTCGTTGGAGACATAACTCCTATAAAGGATTCTTGGAATATCAAAATCAGAATCATTCGCCTATGGAAAACACCAAGTTTTGCAAATCCAAATGAGGATGGGAGTATAGAAATGGTCTTTCTTGATGAAAAGGTAATATGAAAAATAAATTGCTAATCAAGTTTCTACTGTACCAAGTTAATGATATTTTTTTTTTTATTATATACTATGTGTACGTGGCAATTCCTATATAACATTTTTTTTTCTTTCATACGAAGGGAGATAAAATTCAAGCAATTGTTAAGAAGTTGTTGATTAGGAGGTTTTCACATTTGCTTGCTGAAGGCCAATTCCGAGTTATCAATAACTTTGGTGTTGCACAAAACAATGGAAGATATCGCCTAACAAGTCATCCTTATAAGATCAATTTTCTTCTCAATACCAGAGTTCAAAATTGCGATGACTTGCCTATTCCATTGCATGGCTTAAATTTTGCATCATTTGATGACATCATATCAAATAGGTTGGATGATAATATCTTGACAGGTAGTTTACAAAAATAACTCATAATAAGTTTATATAGCTTAACATGAATAAGTCACTCATTATGGTATATTCTATTAAATGTGTACTATGTCCTGACCAGGTAATAAATTATGTTTACTCAAATATGGTATATTCTATTAAATGTGTACTATGTCCTGACCATCATTAGTTTTTTTCCCCATCCAAGGATACATTGGGGTCCGAACTCCGAAGCAAGCTCAAATGACACTCAAAAAAATAAGCTGGTGCTACCAATTACAGAGAAGGTTATTGATCCATTAAACCTATAGCTTACCATTAGTTTTGATAGTATTATTTTTTTCACTAATCAATATTTCCGAATGATTGGCAGGAACCAATTTCAATTACGGGGGACAATCATTTTCTAACGGAATTGTCACCTACCTCCTCTACAAAACGAACAAATGATGTTGGATTAGATGAAGTCGAGATTGGACTATCAACTACCAAAAAGAAATATATATATGTTAAGGTTGAAAAGGATGATGAGTGATCAATGGAGCAAACTCATCATTGTGTTATGAAAGTTTTTGCCGTTGTGTTTTATCCTTCGAGAAACTTCTATTATTTCATCATCCAAAATTTGGTTTAAGAGCATTGTTTGGTATTTCTTAGGTTATAATGATTTGGATGTTGGATGTTGGAAATTATTTTGGACCTTGCGAACTTATAATATATATGCTCGGTATTGAATGCCTATGTAGTATGATACGAAGTGTTATTGTTTAAACTTTCAAGTATTATTTTCTTATAAAAAAATTTGCAACTCATGTGGAAATGTAATTAATGTACCTGTGAGACCAAAGCTTTATATCTTCCAATATCACAAAAAATGTTGTTTTTAAGGAGGTTTTTAGAAATTTGTAATGATCTCGGTAACATTATAAAATTACTACTCCATGGCAACTTTTTGCACTTATATCGTCCCTATTATATCAATTTGATCCATATGACTTTTATTTTTTCTAACCTAATATATAAGTTCGATTTAATGTATAATATTACTCTAATTTATTTATCTATAGTGTGGAACTATATATATATAGAGATTAAATTCAGTTTTATACTATGATTTATTTAATATAGCAATTACTTATGAATAATTTAGCAACTTGCTGATAACGCAACTTTTTTTCCACACCGTGCATCTATTAGCAGTAATCCACAAAAGTGAGTTCAATTAAAAACCAAAACCTCACCCAAACCTAGAATAGGTGAAACCCCCAATTTATAGATTTATGTATGCATGCAAATTGCAATTGATCTAAAGTTCATATCTAATACCGTCACTAGAAAGTTGAAGTACTTTACCTTTTCACTTCAATTGTGAGCAATAATGGAAAAAGCTTTGTTAAATAAGAGATGTTCTTCAATATATGTCTTCTTAGTTCTATACTCCTTTGATGTTTCCCCTTTCTCTTACCCAAGAGAAGAACTCTATGATTTCCATAAATAATTTCTCCCTCTTTTCGCCTTCTTTTTGCAAGATTTAGAGAAACATAGTGGAGGAGCTAAAAATAAGAAAAAATTCAACTTCTCCTTACTAAATATGCAATCAATTAGAACAGAAAATTAATGGCTTTTGCTTTTGGAAAGAAAGGATGAGCAGGGGAAATTTATTTCTTTTGCTTTTGGAAAGAAAGGAACACTTCTACTAGGGGTGTAAGTGGATTGGACTGGACTGGACTTTGCCAAATCCAAATCCAGTCCAAAGTTTTTTGGACTCAAGAAATTGAGTCCAAGTCCGATCCAAATATTTTTGAGTCCAAATCCAGGTCAGGTCCGATAATTTTTTCTTGAGTCCGAATTCAGTCCAGTCCAGTCCGATTATTATACTTCCTCCGTTTATTTTACATGTTACACTTTCACTTTTCACGCATGCCAATGCAAAATTTTGAGGACATATATCTCTAATTTTGTATTTGTAAAAATTATAAAAAGTACACATTAAAAAATACATATTAAGACGAATCTAACAAGATCGCACATGACTATATTTTTATTCACGTATAAATCACAAACGATGGTCAAAGTGAAATTTGTGAATAGAAAATGTCAAAAAAAAAAGAAAATGTCAAAATGTAACATGTAAAAAAAACGGAGGAAGTATTATTTTTTTCCCCGATTTAGATTCAATGATTTTCAACATTTTCTCATAATTGAATTTGAAATATTAAGCTCATTATATCCATGCAGAAGATAAGTCACATACATCTTTTATATTATATATATAAATATTAAATATATATACATTATATATAAAAATATTTTTGGACTGGACTGGACTTATTGGACTCCAAAGGGATGAGTCCAAATCCAGTCCGAAAATATTTGGACTCAAAAATTTGAGTCCAAGTCCAGTCCAAAAAAAATTCAGTCCAGTCCAGTCCGACAAGTTTGGACTGGACTGGATTGGACTCTGGACTTTTCGCAGTCCGCTTACACCCCTAACTTCTACTCCTATTTCTTTCTGCTACTTACTTTCTACTTTCTAGGCCATTTGTAAGTTGTAATGTAATGACAAATGATGATTAGTGATGTCCAATTTTATTTCCCTTTGGCTCGGTTAGAACTTTTTTTTCCTTTAAATACCATTATTTTTTTGTTATCTAACTTGTCTTTGTAAGAACATTACTTCTTTTAACAAAAAAATTATACTATCATATTATAATATAAATTTCTTTCTCCTAAAATAACTGAAAAACAACACAATTTTTTTAGGGGGTAATATAATAGGGCGAAATAATTGGGTGAGTAAAATTGGAACTATTGATTCCTAAAAAGCATGTGACAAATAGATGAACAACTTAAAAAGACATTTGTGACAATTAATTTAAGACGATGTGTAGAGTAATAATTAGTCCATTTTAATAGTTCTCTATTACACAATCTATACTGTTTTTTTTACGAGATCTATACTGTTTATAACTAAGCATTAATTAAGTCAAATTTCAAATTATACATTTATTATAAAAAACAACTATACATTCTATTTTTTTACAGCCGTGCATCGCACGGGTACTAACCTAGTTCATGTATATATAACGCTAATAATAAAATAAATATCATGTAATTTTTTTTTTTGATTTGGTAAGATAAATAACCTTTAGGCTGCCCTCGTATAGGGTTCAACCTAGAAGTCTGACCTTGAAGTCATAAGGTGAAATTTCTACCAAGTGAGCAAGCTAAGCTTGGTAATATCATGTAATTACACAAAAAAGAACTTAAAACTACATGGGTATAGACCGTATAGTTATACAACCCTAGACTATAGAACCTCTTAGCTTCCCTCTTGTTTAGACGTTGCTCGAAGCTCGAAGCTCGAAGCTCGTTCCAGGTTCTTGTTTTATTCCTTAGATAAATCTACTTGTTTAGACGATTTTTGTTGCGATTTTTTATGTGAACTTCATGCGATTGTTTTTATGCGGTTGTTATTGTTTGTTTCATGAATGCAACTTATTTTTTTCTTTATCTCATATATGTTATTTCATGTTTTTAGGGATAATTTACATGTTATAAATTTATGATTCGAATTTCTGGTTTAACTTCTTAATTCATGTTTGTTTTATGGAGCCAAATGATAAGAAACTTTATGTTACAATTTGTGGATGCGCATATTTTTCATGCTTGTTCTTGTTAATTTCATCAGATCAATTTTTCAAGTGTTGTGGCTGGAAATCTGGAATGAATAACCTGTAGAGCAATGGATTTAGCAGTGACAATTCCTCTAGGAACTTATGCTCCGAATACTCGGAAAGTTCGGTTCTTCAATGTCAAGTGTTCGGTATCTCTAGCCGATAATGCTACTGCTACAGGTCTGTGTAATGTGATATGCTTGCAGCTAATTGTGTGGCCATGTCTAAACCAATGTGTTCAGACGACGTTCGTCTGTATTAGTTTGCTTACATAGAAACAGGATTGCATTCCTTTTGTGGCTTAAGAGAAATGGACGCATCCATCCTGCTTTTTAATTCTTAAAGTTGCATTTGTAAAATCGATATTCAATAAACTGTTGCTAGTCGTTTTAGTGTGGAGAGAATTCTTAACCAAGAAGTAGGAGCAATTGAAAGTGTGTTCCAAGACTTTTGTTTACTCATGTTTGAATGGAATTTTTGCTTGGAACTACTCAACTTTATGCTTCCATTAACTGGGAGTTACAACTGGAGAGTTCCATCCTTTATGTCTGCGTGTGTCTATAATTCAAACTCTTGGGTTGTAGTTTGATGCTTGCTTCTCATTATTGTTAATGGAAGAATGATAATCTTCTTAAGTCTCGAGGTTGCTACTGCTCTTTTCTAGGTGTTTATTCCACAATCATATCTTTTTTAAAATGCAGGTCTGGGAGGCAGACCGTGGAAGGTATCGGATGCTAGACTTGTGCTTGAGGATGGTTCCATTTGGAGGGCCAAGTCATTCGGTGCGGCTGGGACACAAGTTGGTGAAGTGGTCTTCAATACATCGTTGACAGGGTGAGCTGATAAAATCTGCAGAGAAGCTGCTGATGTTTCCAATTCCATTACTTGTTCCCACCCTTGGGTTGATTTGCAATCTGACTTGGGTATTATATGTTTCAGATATCAGGAAATTTTGACTGACCCTAGTTATGCTGGCCAGTTTGTATTGATGACAAACCCTCATATAGGGAATACTGGCGTAAATCTTGGTAAGTGAAATTCTAAGCTTCTGTTTACGATTTTTTCTATCAACGATGTGTAGCTAGATTTAATATACTGTCATTGCAGATGATGAAGAATCAAGGCAATGCTTTCTAGGTGGTCTGGTGATTAGAAGCTTAAGCATTAGATTGGACTTGTCCCATTATTCACCTTTGTAATTATGTTGTTTATCAACATGTTAACTGCCTTTCTAAAACCTGGCATCATAAGTGAGCATCTGTTTTTTTGCCCTGCAGCACTTCAAACTGGAGATGTGCTGAGACGCTTGGAGATTATTTAGCCAAGAGGAACATCATGGGTATATGTAAGTTAGAAGCCCAACTTTTCGGAATTGATGTCAAAGAACATGCATCTTTATTTAGTTTGCACATTTGCTCTCCTTTTGACTTTCTAACTTTTTTGGGCTGTGAACTAGATGATGTTGACACTCGTGCTATCACCCGTAGATTGAGGGAAGATGGGAGCCTTATTGGCGTTTTGAGCACAGAAGAATCAAAATCAGACAAGCAACTCTTAGAAATGGCTCGTTCCTGGGACATTGTTGGTAATGTTTGCTTTCTGTCAATAATGCAAAAGTCATTCTGGAAACTACCATTTAAAATTCTGGTTACGTCTTTGCAGGTGTTGATTTGATAAGTGGTGTTACATGTCAAGCTCCTTACGAGTGGGTAAACAAAACTGATAATGAGTGGGAATTCAATTCGAACGGGAGACCTGGGGAAACTTTCAAGGTCTATATCTTCTACTGCAATGTTGGCCACATGTTTAGTTGTTAATTCTGATTGGTTCTTTCTTTTGGTGGTTTACAAAATCGAAGGTGGTTGCCTATGATTTTGGTATCAAGCAAAACATTTTGAGACGTCTGGCATCATATGGATGTAAGATTACTGTTGTTCCATCAACATGGCCAGCATCAGAAACACTGAAAATGCAACCAGATGGCATTCTCTTCAGCAATGGTCCAGGGGATCCCTCAGCAGTTCCATATGCTGTTGATACAGTCAAGGAATTAATTGGGCAGGTCCCAATTTTTGGAATTTGTATGGGCCACCAGTTGCTTGGCCAAGCATTGGGTGGTAATACTTTCAAAATGAAGTTTGGTCATCATGGAGGAAATCATCCTGTTCGTAACCTGAGAAATGGTCAGGTTGAAATTAGTTCGCAGGTACTTTTTTCATTAGTGGATGGTTAACATTTTATCTTGTGCATATTATTCTTTTTTTTTTTTTTTTTTTTTTTTAATGTTTTTCACTGTCCTCAACTGCTTTGTGGTATTCTTTGTCTTTTCCTCCCCTTACTTCCCATACTCCTCATTTGTTCACCTTTTGTTTTGGACCTTGGGGGCTGTCTAAAAGTTCCATAAAGTACTTAGAAAATGCTAATTAGTATATCATGCATCATTGGTGTATAAAACTTTGAAGGTTTGAATTTTCTTACTGATCAGGGACGTTGTGATATACCACAATAGTCCAGACTTCAAACACTTCGTAGTAATATTATTGTATATTGCTCGACCTTTCTCCAACTAGAATGTTATCTGTATCTTCTCTTATGAAGATTTTAGTTTCTGTATTCAGCATATTCTTTGACAATTTTGATTTCTGAGAACGGTCTATACTCATAATGATAAAATGTGGACCTTAAGTTCAACTCCATGATTGACTTATATTTTTGGTTTATTATGTGTAATGTGACAGAACCACAACTATGCAGTAGACCCTGCATCACTTCCTCAGGGAGTTGAAGTGACGCACATCAATCTTAATGACGGGAGCTGTGCAGGTCTTGCATTTGCATCAAAGAATATTATGTCTCTACAATATCACCCTGAGGCATCTCCAGGACCTCATGATTCAGATCCTGGTAATTAGCTTCTCCCATTCCAAGATTTCTTAATGCATTATCCTTCCATCATGTTGTCTAGAGCTTGGCATGTGTCGTACTGGGATGGGTCAAGGTCCTGGTACGGGCCAAGAAAAAGGTATGCCGTGCCGGACTCTTCCCTATATTTTAGAAGTAGGGATCACGTGCCGGGCGGGTCGTGGTGTGCATGCGGTCCCCTTAAGAATTATATGATTTTTTGGTTAAAAATTAATGAGATCGTGCTGAATTTTGAAAATGATGTATGTGCACAGCCCATAACCCATCAAAGTGTCTCTCTTGACTAGCAATTGTGCTCGTGCTGGCCCTTGTGCCAGGCATGGCCCATGCCCAACTCTATCAGTTCGTATACTCTATAATAATATGCCGACGCTGATTCCGATTTGATGTAGTTTCTAGTTCAAGATCAGATTTTTTTTGTCATTTCTTTTTTCTGAATTAAAATTTCTTCTCTTGTTACAGTTTTTGGAGATTTTGTTGACATGATGAGGTGAGTGAAAGGAAATGCTTAAGATAGTTAGATTAGTGCTAATGGTGGACAAGGTTACAAGTCCACACATCTTCGCAACTTGAAGCAATTTCCATCAATATCCTTTGAAAATTGCTCCTTTGTAGTTGAATTGTCTGGATGCAGAGTAAATGTATGATGCTTGTATTTTTGTCCTTGCGTTTTGCTAGTCTAATGCAAAGAAAATAAATCATACGAGTGTGTCAACAGGCACCGTATTCTTGCCGCTAGCTTTGATTTAGTGGGTTAGAGAATTAACCCATACGATAGGCACAATACAGAAATAACTTACCTGGAATCCTAACTGGAATTGATCTGAGTTGATTCGAAAATAATGGACTCGTATAGGGGATTTTTGTCTTTGCAAGCTCAATTTGAAATGTAAAAGGTCAAATGCAAATCGTCTCTCCGATGAAATGAATCGAAACTTCATCATAAGCACATTTAGAAAGTAAATAATTGTAACAATATACATAGAGAATAAATAAAAACAAGGATATTTATTTGGATCTTATTTAGATTTTAGAATAGACTTGATGAAGCAAAACATAATGTCTGGCATAATTTGGATGCAACTATGTACTATGAGTGTTGTGCTATCAAAGCATGGCCAGTATCAGAATTAATTGGATCCTAATATCTGCAATTTGTATTATTGTATGGGCCCCCGTTGCCTGGTTAGCCACCAATATGCCGTATTGCCGTTGTTCGCTGAGGGGTGATAAAAACACTATCGGTAGTAGGACATCTTGTCCACTATCAGCTAGAGGACATCTTGTCCACTATCAAGGATAATGTTGTAATTTATAAACCCATGTTTGTGTATTAAAAACACTTGTTATTGATAAATCAACCCATGTTTATGTGTTTGAGACACTTATTACTTACAAAACAACCCTTGTTGGTGTAAATTCAGTGTAACTCTGACAAAAAGTAAAAGTTGTCTCGATTTGCGCGTTTTGCCAGTTTTTTCCTCGAAAAAAATGCAACCTTATTTTTATGAAAACTCATGTTTGTGTGTTTAAAACACTTGTTATCTATGCATCAAAACCTGTTTGTGTATCTTATACACTTGTTATTTACAATTCAACCTCTGTTTGTGTTTGTTAATATGCCAAAATTACAACATTATCCCTAATAAGTGGACGAGCGCCTCTACAGCGATAAGTGTTTTATCATTCCTTGTTGTTCGCTTGCCGTGTTAATTGTTTTTCCCTTCTATATTTATCCCTATCGCTATTTATATTTCAGTTGACAAGTTTTTTTTAACAAGGGGAAGAATCTGAAGTACACTTGTAAATTGACAGAGTCAAAATAAAAGTCATCCCAAGTCTTCTCCTCTGAAGTCTACAAGAGATATGCACTTGTCTTTGATGCCAAATTATAGGGATACAAGTAGTATAATAAATATTTTGCTTTTTAATAGTTGTTCCACTTTTTTTGTGTCAGAGTTTAGTGCATGCGTTTGACTATTATATCATAATCATGTAGTATTACAAAATGATTAGAAAATTCTTACGTTTAAATGAACATATAGCCACATAGAAACAAATTCAATTAGATCTCACACGACAATATCTTTGTAAACATATTAGGGAAAAGAAATATGATCAGGATTTGCGAAAGTTGATCTTGTATAATCTAATGAAACAATGGTTAGAGAACTAAGTTAATACACAATAAAAATATAAAATCTTGACATGAATCTAAAATCTGCTACACAGACAAACAGTTTCTTGTGCAAATCAAATTCAACCTTACAAATTGCTTCAGAACCAAGTTATCGGGAAAAAAATTCTAAATAATTTTGTTTTTAACAGGGGTAGAATTTGGAAAAGTCATCAATTTATCATATCATCAGCTTATCTAAATTATTCCTCTCAAAGAAATATTAGTATTTATTGCAAATTTCATTATCAATAAGACATCAAAATTTGATGTGTAAAAAGAAAATACTTAAAAATATTTCGAGTTTGTTCACGAGTCTCTTGCTCCGAGCATCATGAATTTTCAAGCCTTGCTCGAGTAGATGCGAGCTGGCTAGACTCACCATCACCCCCTAGCTCCCCCAACCAGCTACACCACATATATAAAGCTGAATCAAATGCAAAGAATCAACTGAATCCATAGGCTTCTACATGATTCAATCTTTTTTCCAATGATGACTTCTCATCCATTTCACCAAAACTTTCAAATGTCTTAGGAAGCAATTTAAAAAACAATTTCAGCACTGAATGTTGTTCTATTTACGAAGTCCATTTCATTTGGAGCCAGACATTAAATTTTCGTAAACTTTTGGATAATAATATGCTAAATTCATATTATTCCATTTACCTCGCATTTCTTATTGATATGAAGTAGCAAATTAAGTATCCAAATATCCTGCATAAAAAAATCCAGTAATGAGAAATGACACTGTGACAACTGATGGATGACCCCAGAAAGAATCTTGATCCTGGACAATGTCGTGCAATAATGGTTACCAGCAAGATTGACATGCAGTATGAAAGCAAGTTACATAGACACACAAATGATATTACAAGCACATTGGAAATTTGTCTTTCTTTTGCTGATAGGAGTGATAAGTTTGATTGATTTGAAAATGGGTATGGGTAACCCAATATGGAGGAGAGTTCGGTCCCATCTATGAAAGGAGGTTCCTTCCTAAAATTAATTGGTAATAGGAGTTAACTCCTCTAACTTATATAGTGGTACGTTTCTCTCTTCTTTCTCCAATAAGGGACAACTCACATGTGCACAACAAACATGGGGTTCAACACTCCGCATAGGCTGCTGTGGGCCTGCGAGCCGGAGTATATGGCTGCAGTGGCGGCGTATATAACCAAGACTTTATTCTTCATGTACTTTTTACCAGTCTTTATATGAGCTTGATGCCATTTTGGAGGATCTTTTATCCGTGAGCTCGTTGTTTAATTCTTTATGAAGTATCTATTTTATTTTACGTAGGGAGGGTAGCAGCATTGCCCATCATTTAGCTAGAATAGTTCGTTTTGATGTTGAATAAGACCAACTCCCGTTGGAGATATCCTCGTGTAAACTTAAAGACAATTTGTATCATCACTAATATACTAGCCGAATCGTCGATCCCACAACACGTATTTAATGACTATTATGTTTAATTATGTATTTGTAAACACGTACTCTTTTTTCTTAATCATCATTTGTTCAATTCTCAGTTTTGATATTTAAACTGCCCAACTTTTACACACACCACTTTTTAAAAAAAGAGCTTGAAACAAAATTGTTTGCACAAGAATAAGATTATGACACTTGTTTATTTTTCATTTAAAAACTTCTTTATATAATGTCTCTAATATCAATTACAACATAATATTTTTTATCTCCTTTCTAACATTTGTAGTTGTATACTTGTATTGTGTCACACATTTAATTCTTTTGGCTCCAAAACTGAAATCTTCAATATTTGACACTAGGCCGAATTCAACCTTGAGCTTTAGTTTTATATTTAGAGCTTTAGTTTTATATTTAGATCTTTAGTAGTAAATAAAAAAAACCTCTCCTATCCTTTTAAAATGTTCCTACCTTGAAAATTATGTTTTTGAAAAATACACGTGGCGATAATTTAAAAAGATCTTACATTAATAATATGGTCAAAGTTCAATGAAACCCTATGAAATGATATAGACCAAGTACCTCAGGTAAGGTAACGAGAGCGCTCTTTAGTGTTTTGTATCTAGTTGCATATACTAAAAGATATTCTTGTATCTTTCTCTAGTGTTTTGACTTAGAATTGGAGCTATTCAATTACAAGTTTTGTGAGTTGCAGGTTGCACTTACCATTGTAGCGAGTATATGTTTGGTTCTATAGAGAAGAAATGCAAGTATATGGTGGTTGGATAATCTAATAATAAATACGAGATTCTCACCGTAAATGATGATTCGGTTGTATTGGTATAGGCCACAACTTTTAATAATCCCCTACATCACGTGTTTACTTTTATAAACTCTAAGGGATTTCCAAGATTTGATGGTGGTAAAGGGGTTTTGTATAGTTTATTAGACAAACAGACTGAAAATCTGAAGGTCATCAGGGACTAGAAGCCGCGCAAGTTAATCTTGTTATGTCCACATTTTACACTTGATTTGGCCACTACTACAAAAACCTTGTGTTGGGGACGCTTGTATGTCGACGCCTAGCTGTAGGCGCTGGGATAAATTAAAAGTCCTGCATTTCCTCAGCGCTATAAAGTGTCCAGAATTTTCGAGTCATCTTTTCGCGTCGACAATACACGTGCAAGGCACGTGATACTTTAATTTTGTCAATTGTTTAGTAAAATTCGACTTCCCGCTTCTTCAAACCTCAACTGCTCACTCCCCCACAGGCCCACACCATGCATACCTCAAACCCTATATTGAGTTCGTCAGTTTTCTGATCTGCAATTCGCACGCCGTCATCTTCAACCTCCCATCAGTTTTAACGCAATTTGGAAGCTGCGAGATTAGGCAATTTGACATCTGAAATTGGAGAATTTCATAAGAATTCTTCTGATCAGCAGGTTTGTCTTCAATTACGTCCTTTTTTGCATTGAATTTTGTAAATTTCAATCTCCAATTTTTCGAATTACCATGGTTTTTTCGTCTTCAGTCTCCCATCAATCTTAAGTTTTATAATTCATCAATTCTAAAGATTGTTTTTTTTCTTAGTCTCACAGATATTGAACTTCCAATTTCTCTTGGATTCGTCGTTTTCTTCCTCTCATCATCTTGGGCCCTCAACTGCTTGGTCACTAAGAGAACCAAATCAACTGCTAATTCGTCTTCTATTTATAACAAGTAAGTTATTATGCTCTTATCTTCCATAATTCTAGTTTTAATTTCTAATTGTGCTATTCTTTGTGAGTCTAGTTAAAGATTGAGTTTTTGTTTGATACATAGATTATGATTTTAGTTTTAGTTTGGTATTTTTCTAATTGTGCTATGCATAGATACATAGATTGAGTTTTTGTTTGATAAATAGATTATGGTTTTAGTTTTTGTTTGCTCTAATTTCTGCAGTTCTTGGTACGTAGATTGGTATTCTTTGCGAGTCTAGTTTAAGATTGAGTTTTTATTTGATACATAGATTATGGTTTTAGTTTTTGTTTGCTCTAATTTCTGCAGTTCTTGGTCCTCTCACAGAATTTTGTACGCCAGATATTACTTGATATTATCACTACATTGTTAAATTCTTTTCAATATTCAATGAAGCAAGATGAACAAATAAATAACATATCACATTTCCTAAATAGAGGTGCTGTATTTGTTTATTTCATATCAGATATGATTGGTTGTACCTTCTGAAGGCTTAAATAAATAGATTAGGAAAAAAAAGTTTTGTTCATTGTCTAATCTGTGGAGACTAGCTGAAGGGACCTTCTAGGAACCGGTTTGGTACTTCTTTGAAAACACGGGTCAGTTCATGGCAAGTGATCGGGCTAGTTAGTGCCCAAGGAATAGGATGCTTTCCTCAATCAGCCAGGCTTTTCTTATAATCTTTCAAACACATTTTGACTTCTTGACCAATGTGAAGTTCTCATTTGAAGGTTAATGCACAAGGAACCTGATGCATACGAAGATTATTATCATTTAGGATATTTTAGTATTCTAGGAGTCTAATAAAGCTGTTATCAACTAAGGGAAGTATTCACATAGTTATTTCCAGTGTTTTAGTCTCCACTCTTAGGAGATATAGAGAATTATATGTTTCTTGCTTTTCTATTTTGCATTGGATTCTTAGGAATGTAAGACGGCAAGATCTTTTGCTAAACATCTTTTATATTGTTTTGCGTTGCCTATGTTTATGACTTGAACCTCGTACTCGTCAATGATACTTTGACCTTGCAATTCTAATTGAAATGATTAATGATTGGTGAGATGCGATCATTAATCCCTTGAGAAAAACAAAAAAGAACCAGATTCATGTCTATCATTGTATTAGAATTAGTGAGAATATATTTAAGTCGTTTTATTAGATAGTTGGTCTTTTAGATGTGATATGGAGTGTGAAGTCGCAAAATTTATAGTTATAGTCTATAGACATATTGTTGTTTGTATTAGCGCTTGTTGGAAACAACTTCTTTTGGTTATGATTTTGCAATTTTGTGAATGGTGCACACTTCTGTGTAATTCGTTAGGTTATGTTTTTTTTTTCTGAGTGTAACGTGTGAATTATTTGAAGATATATGTTCATGTTTTTGTTTCTTGTTGCTCAGAATCTTCACTTCTACAACTTTTATCACTGTTATTCTGCTTATCTTTGCTAGCTGACCTAAATGCCTTCTTTACTGCACTTAACCATGTTAAACTGCCTCCACTTTTCCCCATAATTTTGAGTACTTTGGTTTCCTGATGTAAGGAAATGAGCAAGATTTGTAAGTTTAAGGTTTATGTTATAGAACTATAGTACGCAAATATGCTTTGTATGCTTTTTGGTTTAAATTGTTAGTGCTATTAAAATGTAAAATTATTCCACCCACCAATACTGCTACGCTGCTGTCCCCCTGTGCCCAGCCGCCATCAGCCTGCAGTCCTCCTGCTGCAGTGCCTTCCCCCACAGCCCACTCCCTCGAGACTTCTCTGTCCATTGCCCCGCCACGCCGGCACTGTACCATCCACACATCAGCCCCATCCAGCCAACACTACCAGACCCCCCTCCTGCCACGTCCACCAGTTAGCCCCACCTCCTTCCTCTTCTCCTTTGTCATCCTCTTCATTAGTTTCACAACCCTCCCCACTTCCTGCTCGCACACTATTCAAACTCGTGCTAAGAGTGGGATTTTGACCATATAGTACTTGTAGAATTAGTTGACATACTTAAACACTACAAAAGGAAACAGGGGTCTGGTTCAGCTCTACAAAAATCAAACTCAGAGTATATAATATGGGTGTTTGAATTACTAAGTTTATGCTTGATAGATATGTATCTAATGATTAATATTCTAACTTTATGCAATTTCTATTTCTTTTTTATTTATTCGAAAGAAGCCTTGCGATTAATGCAATTTCTATTTCAAGCCACCTCTTTCATTCACAAAATCTCAGTAGGAAGTTGCAAGCAAAGCAATGAGCAGATAATAATTCTTATACAACATAATATGTTAGAAATGTCAGCCCTCATTCTCTCTACTATATAACTAGTGTTTAATACTTTACTACTCATTTCATGCTAGAGTTGGGTTTCCAGGTGTGTGTTGTGGAATTGAAAGTTGTCACTGAATAGGAGCAGAAGATAGTTGTCTTTTTTGTGAATCTATTTGAAATATCTCACTCTTTCCTTCGACCATATAGGAAGCATTATCTTGAAATTTCTGCTTAATATTCTTTTGATTGGAAGTTTTTAATATTAGTGTTGGAGTCTGATAGTGGCTGGTTGCATTTCATCATCGACGAGCTGTGCAATGAAGTTCAATTGCTGATAAATGCTCAAAATATGTCTTATAAGATGTCATGAAGTAGGTCTCTAAGCGCTGAAAGTATGGAAGATTGTTGCAGTGTATTGCTGTCTGGTTATGCTTGCTTTCGTTTCAGTAGTGGTGGCAGGGGTTCTGCTTTGTAAATTGGATGCTTGGTTGTTGTTTTCCTGTTCTTGGACTTGTGTAGAACAAGATCTATATGGTTCTTGGGCATACTGCATGTTTCTTGTTTGATCAATATAAAACTCAGTGCTCCTCTTTTATCCTTCTTGCTGTCAACTTTCTTAGGATTCTGCTCTTTTATGGGATTCATCGTAATCCTTTTCTCTTCTATAATCCCCAAAACTTTCTATTGGCTAGATTTGTAAGTTTAAGGTTTACGTTATACTATAGTATATGCTTTTGGGTTTAAATTGTTAGTGCTATATATTAAAATGTAAAATTATGAACAGGGATAATTTTGTTATCAAATATTATGGACAAGATGCCTTTAGAATATGAGCCACATTATATAATTTTTTCGATTTGACGAACTCCAAACTTTCATATTATCATTATTGATTATATTTTTTGTCTTTTTTTCTCCTTTTGAAGGTACTCGAAAATAATGAAGGTGCAACAGATCAAGAACGGATGGCTTCAAAGTAGCTACCTTGTATCATCTATTTTGCTAGCTAGATCTTATTAGTTAGCTTATTTTCAACGCTACTTCACTTTTTTAATTAGACTTAACTACGACATACAATTTGCAATTATGTTTATAGAAAAATAATGGCTAGGATTACTCGAAAATAATGAAGGTGCAACAGATCAAGAACGGATGGCTTCAAAGTAGCTACCTTGTATCATCTATTTTGCTAGCTAGATCTTATTAGTTAGCTTATTTTCAAGGCTACTTCACTTTTTTAATTAGACTTAACTACGACATACAATTTGCAATTATGTTTATAGAAAAATATTGGCTAGGATTTTGGTGAATATGCAATATTTGTAGGGATTTTAATTATATTAGTATAACTTAATAATATATTGGTCAAAGTATTTTTTTTATCTTATTATCTTCAAGTTTCAATGTTTGTTTTATTCTAGAGTAATAAATGTGTCTATCTCTCTCTCTCTCTCTCTCTCTCTCTCTCTATATATATATATATATATATATATATATATATATATATATATATATATATATATATATATATATATATATATATATTTGTTAATTCGGGAAAACAGCAAAAAGGGACTACAAAAATCGAAACACTTTTTAGAGCTAAGAAATTTTGCCAAACAAATATTAAAATTTGAAGCCAACTTCTCTTTTCACGACTCCAAAAAGCGTCTAGATTTAGACGTGGCAAGGTGCTGCAACTCATCGCGAATGGAGACGCTTTTACGCGACTAGACAATTGGGGACTCTGTTAGGCTTCGAGAATGGCGACGCTTTTAGGCGTCGCAATTTACCAACTCAATTGGCGCGACGCTTTTGGGAAGCGTCCAGAGCAAATTTCGTGACGCTTTTCGGTGTCGCAAAATGGGTCATTAAGTGTCGCGAGAACACGCTTTTTGTAGTAGTGGCCGCATTTTGAGGAGGATTTTGTTGTGACTTGAGTTAGTTCTAGTGGATATGTGCTCAAATAGTAGAAATTGAGGAGAATTATGAAGAGTTATAGATTTGTGGCCCTTTTGGAGGTTTCGTAGCAACATGGTATAATGTCGGGTCCGAGTTGGAATTATATGGGATTTGCACAAGGCCCAAGAAGGTTGAGAGCTGCGTTTGAGGAGTTCAAGGAAGGAAAGGATCTACGGAGCTAGCACGACTCGCGGTTTTGGCAGCAGTTCGCGGACAATTGTCGAGAGCTTATCGCGGATCACAGTGTGGGGCGCGGCTCGCGGCACATGGCGCAACACGCGGTCCTGGGCGCACGTCGCGGTGGACGTGGGCTGCGGTTTCCTTAATGTTATTTTCTCGGTTTTTATTTTAGTTAGTTTTAGGGGGAATATAAATACTTGGGATTATTTTCTTTAGAGAATTATTACGTTATTATTGGTTTTTAGCCCTAGTTCAATTTTTTTTTGCAAACTTGGAGATTGATCTACCATTCAAGCACTATTAATCAAGTTTTACTCTTTCCTTTCTCTTTTATCTATTTAATCATGTCTTCAATGATGTTTATTATTCTTATTGCCATGATTAGTGATCAGTCTTTTTATCTATGATTGAGTTGAGCCTTAGTATGGATTGATCAGGTAAATTGTTGCTCTAATTCCTATGTTATTGAATTATATGCGTAGGGTTCGACAAGATTGTTCTCTTATTGTCAATTTTGCATCTTGATTTAGCCTTAGTTTTTATTATCAACGAAAGTTGGAGTAGAAATTAGGATTATATGTTTGTTTGCTAAATTGTTAATTTATTAATTGAGTTCATCAAAGAAAGTTGAGTCTTAATTTAGATAATCTTGTCATTGATTTGAATGTAAAAAACTTATACGGACCCGGTCCACACTAAATTAGTATGGACCTAATGCTAATTCATGTGATTTATGAAAAAAAGGGTTACTATATAAAAAATAGATGTAAAAGATGAGTAGATAAAGATTATAAAGTTTGACTGTGTGAAAAAAAAGGTTCCTATGTCACAAACTGAAAATTTCATCATGATAAACTAATGTAAGAAAGAGTGACTATATTGAAAAAAACGGTCACTATGGTAGATAGTAACTCTATAGTGTAACTTATGATTTCAAAAGGTTACTATATTGAAAATAATGGTCACTATGTTAAATAAGTGGTTTTGGTCCACAATAATATTATTGTGGACCAGGTCCACGCAAGACTAACTCGATTTGAATTCTCCCATGAAAATAGGTGAGAATTAGAATTGGGAATTAATTGACATTGGCTCTTAATGCTTCTAATTATGTATGTAAGCCATGAAAATAGGAGACATACATGTTGGTTAGGCCTTTTGCTGTCATGAAAGTGAGCTCTAGGTATTGATGAATGATTTGGGATTTAGTTTCGGTTCGCAGCTGTACTTTATTGCTAAGTCATAAGGGAATGTCAATCTCACCTAAGCTATAATTGAATAATTGGGAAGTGAGTTATGGTTTGATCAATTCATATTAGTGGTGATGGTTAATCTTAGTGTAATTATCATATTCATATAGTTTGTCATATATTGTCATTAGTTTAGCTATTAGTTTATAGACTATTCTTCATATTTAATTTGGATTGTGTAACTATTTTATAATCTAAAATCAAGTAGTGTTTAATCTTGCACCTCCCTGAGTTCGACCCCTATATGCTACGATATCGTTCACTTGCGGTATCAAAATAAAACCTTAACAAATCTCTACGTATTATACTTAGAGCTAATTTAGTTTCTTGCCTTTGAAACATCATACCAAGTGAGCAATAGTATGCTACACTTAGTTTTATTTCAATTTAAAAAGTAATACTAATGTTATATATGAAGTTTTTTTTTGTAAAGTGGGTTGTACGAATTTGTATGATTGAACTAGTTTTTTTGGCCCGGGCGATACCTCGGGTCAATTAAAATAAACAAATATATAATTATTCATAAATTTCATAATTCATTTTGTTACTTTTTGTATTTTTTTGCCCATGAGAAATTGAAAAATTGACGTCATAACGTGATAATTAAAAATAATCTTAAAGGTTTGAGTTTGAAAATAATAGTTTAAAAGGAATCAGGGTAAGATAATATGACATCAATAGTATCTTGTTAGTACCGTAATAATTATTATAAGACTTTATGATATTTTATTTGAAATATTAGACAACAAAATTATAGTGTATTGATGGTTAAACTCTCATTTTTCATTTCAAAGGTCCCATGTTCGATACCTAGTAGTTATACAATATTTATATTTTTCAAATTGAGGAGTTCACATGGATATAAAGCATTTGCAATAAGATTTGAGGAGAGTGCAACGTGGCATGTAGACATCTTTAGGAACACCTTTTAATATATTTGTATAGATTTCAATGTGAGGATGATATATAAAGTTTATCATCATTTTGATCCATTCATATAAATGTACTTTTTGTTTCTTAAGGCTTAAATCTTTGATTTTTGTGAATATTACATGCTGGTTTATGGGATATGTTATTAGTTTCATGAGCACTAATAAGTAATGATTAATCAACTTTTGCACAACATATATATTGCACTTATTAGGATAACAAAAAAATCCCTTTATAGGATAGGATGATGATTTTCTAAAGTTTCATAAAATATAAATTGCAAGACTCATATTATTACCAACCTATTTTCTATTAAGTTCCCAAAGAAAATTCATTTTTCAATATATTTTTCAAATATCGACATTGTATTATTTTTACTTATAGGTAGTAATGTTGCATTTGCAAATCTGAAAGTCAAATAACAAAAAAAACATAGGGAGTAAAGATAGCTCTTAGCTGATTTCATTAAGTGAGAGTTTATTCTCCATGCATTCCATTTTTATTGTCAAATTTTCCTTTTAAGAAAGTCCCAAAATAGCTGTCAAGTTTCCATTATTAAACAACAGAAACATTTAATGTGCCACTAAACTCAACTCTTATTGGTCAAAAAATATAGAAAATGAAAAACATGATAATAAATGACATTTTCTTATTCTTTTATATTACCAAAGTATTTAACAACTAAAATGAGGCAGAGGGAGTAGCTAATGTTAGTAGTTGGTTTGACTAGCTAGCTATTTGTATTAGCTATTTATAAAAACTTAAAGAGTTTAAAGACTAAAGTATTTACTTGTGTAGAATGACTAATAAGGTTATCAATATATATTGTTGTTCCGTATTATTTGACGGTAGTAAAGTTTGACAACTTTTGGACATATTTGTAAAGGTTTCCCACATCAATATCATTATAAGAATTATGTGGGACCAATAAGTGAGGTAAAATAATTTGAAAAGGGAACAAAATAATAAAGTAAATGTAGGAAAATGTTTAAGGAACACATTTAGACGGTAAGGTGATCCTTAAAAAACAAAGTGAGTATAACTCTCCCTTTAGTTGTTTCATTCCATGTCATCGTTATGCACAATCATTATGCACATTAAAAAAAATAAAAACATCCTCCATATAAGATTCAACCACGCGACCGCAAGTTAATATACTAAAGTTCTAACCAATAAACTATGCAATATTAGATAACATTTTTAACATGAAAATGTTAATAACCCGGGTATCGTTTCCGGACTAAATACTTAGTTATTCTCTCAAAAGGGAATAAAATCATCCTGGTTATTAAGATTTTATTTATTTTCTTTGGGAATTTTATTCTATATTTAGGTGTTTATTTTTATGGTATGATGTCTTATCATAATTCCAAGGTGATGGAATCCTAGAGGCCAAATTACTAAATGTCCTAATAACTCCTCACCTACCCCTCATTAACTTATATTTATATTTTTATTGGCAAAGTAAATTTTTTCTTTGGAAAAGTAATTTTATTTGTTACTTCTAGTCAATAGTTATCTACCTTTTTACTGTTGTTCCAAATAAACACCCTGAATCAAATGCTATGCTATAAAAGCTCTACCAACCTCTCAAAACAAAGAACAAAAGCTACATTATTTCTCTATCTCCTTTTCTTCCTTTGGTTAATAATTTGTTCATTGGTGCAATTGTCGCATTTTGTAGTTGTACGTCCAAAGCCTTCAAAACCATGAAGATTTTGATGGCATTTGGCTTCTTCTTACTCTTTGTGCTTCAAGATTCTTGTGACTCTACTTCTTCTCTTCAGTATGTTAAGCAAGTTGAATTTGGTAAAAAGATTCAAGAAAAGTTATCTTCAAAGCCTAAACTCCAATCATTAATTAAAGCCGTAAGTTAAAGTTAAACACCCTACTTCCCCTCTTATAATTTGTGTTTTTTCTTGAGTAATTTGATCCATTTCTATTAGCTTAATCTACAGGATTTTAGTGTGATAGACGTTATTTAATTTTTTATTTTCATATACTTAGGATTATATATACTACTGTATTTTAATATATATGTGTATATATGTGCATATCGTCACATGTTGAGACAAACTACAGATTGCACAAACTTAATGCAAGCATCTTGGAACTTCAGTTGTCTGCTAATTAAAGTAGAATTAAAATCTTATATAAATTTCCTGATGAGTAAATTTTCCAATTGAAACAAACATTACCAATGTAGTGTTACTTTGTCATAGATCTGATTACAGAATTGTTAAACCACGCATTGTCTACTTCAACAATTTTTTCCTCCCTTAAATGTCCCTATATTTGGTGACCGAAAAGCTCATTTTTTGCCTATATACGCAACGTAGACATTAAATAAGGTTATATTTTCCCCAACTTTTTAAAGTAAGTTTCTTAACATAAAAGTTCAACAACTCAAAACCAATTTAAAGAAATTACTGATTATTGTAAATTACTATTTCAATTATTGTTATTACTATCATCAGCATAATGCCATAAACTGATAATTTCTGTTTTAACTAGGTTTTCTTTTTTTATCACCTATGGTAATGTAATGTAATACAAACAAAGCTAGCATATATGCATTGCACGGGTTAGAAAGTGGATCATTATTATATTAGGTTATTGGAGATTTTGTCAAGGATCTAATTTAATATAGGTTTTTTTTGGATATTAGAGATCGACTAAGTGTAGATGAAATTTGATCCCAAGTCCTAGATCTCCTACAAATCTTTACCAACTAGACTAGATAATATTCCGTCAATATACAAACAAAAAGCAGACTAGATGACATCCACGATATAGTTTTGGAACTCGTACAATAACTTTTAATTTTGAGAGAACAAAAATCGGCTTTTTTAAGACCAAATAATATGTGCAAATGCAATAGAATTTTTTTTTAGGTTATATGTGCAATAGATCATCAACTGATATCTCAATTTTATTGTACCACTCATTTTGAGACAGGATCTGAAGTGATTTTTTCTTGGATTATTATTATTACTATTATTATTGTTATTATTATTATGACTATTTTAGTAAAAATAAGTAAATTAAAGTTTAACAAAAATAAGTTGATGAGACTAGAGCTTAGATACACAACACACACAGACTCCAAACTTCCGGCGTTCTCTAAAAATTACAGTATGTTTATTTTTATATTGACTAGTTTGTAACTTTGTACATTAATATCTTTTAAGTATTTATTGGTAAAATATATATAAAATTTATAGTATTAGAATTTATATAGATAGAGACAAATTTAAGAATGTTTTACCTTATACATTTAGTTTTGATTAATTGTAGGAAGGAAGAGTGTTCTATCCTCAAGGCTATGGTGCGGACCCAAATGGAGTACAAGACAGCAGCGATGCTATTCTGAAAGCAATATTGGATGCATTCCAAGTGCAAAAGGGGATTCAATTATTGCCTAGTGTCAATGATTTGGGAGGAGTTGTCATTGATTTCCAAGGTGGAAACTATATGATCACCAAACCCATTTCATTACCTCCTCTTGCTGGCAATATTGTGGTAATTTACTTTAATTTCTTCCTCCACATGCACCATTTCTTTGGCAAAACATCTAGATTACACCCAGGTGTACTATGTACATATACTCGTAGTGGGACATGGACCGCACATGCCATAGTGTGAGGTGCATACATTGTAAGCCATGTCGTAGAAGATACATTTGGGTGCACCTAATAAGTACACCCGATTGTATATACAAATGTGCACATTTACCTTCATAAAGATACATTTGGGTGCACCTAATAAGTACACCCGATTGTATATATAAATGTGCACACTTACCTTCATAAATCTATCATATACATATATATACTTACGGTAGCACATTCCATGTCTAGTGTGATACTGATCATAGTTTAGACTTTATAGTACTGGTTTAACACTTTGACATATAAGATGTGCATAATCCACAATATCCTTGGTATTTAAAATCCAATGGTAAGTTATGTTAACTGGGAAAAATGCTCTTAGACTAGAGCATACGTTCATATGCAATACCATCTATATCTAACTACTAGCTTTATATGTGGAAAGAGTGGGAATTAAAGGGCTGACCACATACTTTAGCAACAAGTAATTTGTATTTACGACCAATATAGAGACAAAAGTCGTATAAAAATGGTGCTTTTTAAATTGTTTTGTATAACCTAATCAAAAGGTTCACAATTTAGGTTAAAATAATCCCTTCTAATTTTTCTCCATAGATTCCATGTCTATGAAGATTGAGTTCAACAAGATTTAAAATGAAAGTTTAATCTTGAATATAAGTATTGTGAGTCGAGTCAGTTCAGTTCAGATGCACATGTTTAATAACTAATCATTTTAGCATAACATTGTTTCTACATATTGTATAAAATAAACCAGGTACAAGGAGGAACACTAAGAGCATCAAACACATTTCCACAAGACCGCCATCTACTAGAACTATCATCTCAACCTTCCAAAGCCATCCTTATAAACTCCACAACCAACACCCAATTCCAAAACTCCGGTATCCAATACGAAGACATAACCTTCCGTGACATACTCTTCGACTCCAGCTTTCGAGGTGGAGGTCTAATCATCGTCGATTCAGCTCGTATTCGAGTCACAAACTGCTACTTTCTCCACTTCACAACCCAAGGCATACTAGTCCAAGGTGGACATGAAACCTTCATTTCCAACACCTTTCTTGGGCAGCATGAAACCGTGGGTAGTGACCCTGGTGAGAGCCAGTTTACAGGCACCGCTATCGACGTTGGCAGCAACGACAATGCCATCACCGATGTCGTCGTGTTCTCAGCTGCCGTGGGGATTACTTTAAGAGGCCAAGCCAATATCATCACTGGTACTCATTTATACAACAAGGCTACATTTTTCGGAGGGGTGGGTATTTTGGTGAAATTACCTGGTTTATCACAAACAAGGATTGATAATTGTTACTTGGATTACAACTCTATTGTCATGGAAGACCCTGTTCAAGTGCACATTACTAATGGCTTCTTCTTAGGGGATGGAAATGTGGTGGTAAAATCGGTTCATGGTCAAATTTCGGGGCTAAACATCTTAAACAACATGTTTTGTGGTGATCCAAAGAATATGAAGGCTATAGTAGAATTAGATGGAGAGTTTAACAAGGTTGATCAAGTGGTTATTGATCATAATAATGTGATGGGAATGCAGTTGAAATCAACAGTGGGGAAATTAAGCATAAAGGGAGTTCATGCTACTAAATGGGAAGCTGATTTTTCTAAAATGTTGGTTTTTCCTGATAAAATAGCTCATTTTCAATATTCTTTTTATAGTAAGGGTGGAGTGTTTTATGTTCATGGAGTTACTAATGTGACAAAAAATGTGGTTACTATTGAGACTGATAAGCCTATTGATGGGGTGGTGTCTGTGCAAGTTGATCAGTATAATAAAGTAGGAGACTGGGGAGGGGATTAGTTGAAATAGGGATTTAATTTGGTATTACTCTTTAATAGTATATATAATAAAAGTGGTTGATATTAATATGCATGTCTTTGGACTCCTTTCCCTCCTTCCCTCACCCCCTCCATAAATATATTAGAAATTTGCTTCTTTGATGTGTGCTTCATATACTTATAAATTACATAAATAGTACTTCGCGGGTTTGTTTTTCAGTTGCATGCAGTACCATTTGTTTTTTCACATACTCTAATATGCTTCTTTGGACATTAATATCTCAAACTTAATATAAGTAAAATATAGAAAGTTGATATTTGAAATCCTCCCGTCAAAAAAGATATATGAAGTTCTAGCATTGAGACGAATTTAACAAAATCTCACTTCATCTGTATGTATGCTTATATAATAGTAAGAGAAAGCTTTCAAATTTAATTGATGAATAATGCTCAAATGACAAATGATGCAACTCAAAAAAAGATAGAGAAAGTATTATCTAAGTAATGGTGGTAGACTTGACGATAATTTAGCGACTATAATACGCTTGATTACTCTAGGTTAAACTATGAATGACTACTTAAACCTGATACCATCTAACACACTAGCTATTTGAGCAACCTTTAGATATAAAAAGAAAATATGTTTTCTTTCAAAAGTTATGTCGTTCCGCTAAATCTTATATGCAGCTGGCAACACCATTAGGTAACGGTGCAGCAGGATCACATATGAGGTTAATTATTGTATTTTGAGGTTACTAATTAATATATACACTAGGAGTATAGTTGAGATTAGGGGGTCACTTAGCTTATTAATATACTAGGGGACAGGAGGGTTACATATAATTTTTTTTTTGTTACTTATAATTATTAGGGGTTAGGTTATTTATATCTTGATATAATTACTTTGTGTTTCACGCACGCGATCATATAATTGTCAATCATATTTAGTGGCACGGAAGACATGCTAGTATTTTTTTAGAATTTCACCGGAAAGGCTACACATATAACTAGTATCTGTTACACGCGATGCGTGCGTGACATTGTGTGTAAGTGATTTTGTGGAAGTTTTTAACTTAATTGTCATTCAAGTAATATTGTTCTATTTTATGTTTTTACTGTGCAAATGTAAGATGTAATTGCTTTGCAGTTATAGGGATCCTTTTTTTCCCTTTTTTGAAAAATGAGATAATGCAATTAGTAATTTTATTTGGTTATTAGGGGTATTTCGAGTAAAGAGGGTGGACACCAAAAGGTCAGGAGTTCCCATATATAATAGAGATAAAACTGGTTGATATGCATGTCTTTGGACTCCTTTCCCTCTTCCCTCACCCCCTCCCTAAATATATTAGACATTTACTTATTTGATGTGTGTTTCATATACTTATAAATTACATAATTACAATCCCCGGATTGTTTTTTAGTTGCAGTACAATTTGCTTTTTCACATACTCTAACACGCTTCTTTGGACATTAATATCTCAAATTGAATATAAGTAAAATATAGAAATTTGATATTTGAAATCCTCTCGTGAAAAAAGATATCTGAAATTCTCGCATTGAGACAAGTTTAACAAAATTTCACTTCACTATATGTTTGCTAATATAATAGTGAGAGAAAGCTTTCAAATTTAATTGATGAATAATGTTCAAATGACAAATGGTGCAACTTAAAAAAAAAAAGAGAGAGGAAGTATTAGCTAAGTAATGGTTGAACACTTGACGATAATTTAGCGACTATAATACGCTTGATTACACTAGATTAAACTATAAATGACTACTTAAACCTGATACCTTCTAACACACTAGCTATTTGAGCAACCTTTAGATATTAAAAGAAAATATGTTTTCTTTCAAAAGTTATTGTCATTTCACTAAGTCCTATATGCGGCTGGCAATATCATTAGTTAACTGTGCATCGGGATCACATATGAGGTTAATTATTGTATTTTTGAGGTTACTAATTAATATATATAGTAGGGGAATAGTTGGGATTAGGGGTCACTTATTAATATACTAAAGGACATGAGGGTTACTTATAATTTTTTGTATGTTACTTATAATTATTTGGGTTAGGTTACTTATATCTTGATATAATTACTTTGTCTTTCACGCGGTGACCATATAATTGTCAATCATATTTTAGTGGCACGAAAGACTTGCTAGCATTTTTTTTATAATTTCACCTAGTTTTTTTAACTTACAAAATTAATCAATTCGGAACACTTACAAAGTTACCAAAGACAAACAAGATCCCCTTAAAAAGAAAATTATTGATCTCTGTACACTTTTTTATCCGAGTCAACAAACTTGTTGTTTCGGTATTGAAACGGTTGGCGGTCTTGAGAGAAGTCCGCCAAAGTTTGGGGTTATCGTCCTCTGATGAATAGCTGCACAAGAAGCAAACGTGAACTACCCTCGGGGGGATGCGAGGAAACCCCCTCCGACGCTCAAGTCAGTACGTGTCCAACTAGGATTTAGAGAGAGAAAGTAGAGAGAGAGAGATAAGAATTATGAGTGTGAGAGAATGTACCTGCAGAATAGTACTAGTGGGGTATTTATAGAAGTACTATTCCTCTGACAGGGTGCGTAATCCTTTTACACGTGTACGACTGTGGTGCGCCTGACAGAAGGGAAGATTCCTCTATTTTGTCTTATTAGGCGACCGCCAAAGATGTCGGACCACATTGGTGAACTGACTTGTTAATTTATAGACGACATTTGCAATGTTCGCGTCCATGATTATGTTCGCGGACTCATCATAGAGGTCCGCTAACATACGATAATTTAGCGACTATAATACGCTTGATTACTCTAGGTTAAACTATAAATGACTACTTAAACCTGATACCATCTAACACACTAGCTATTTGAGCAACCTTTAGATATAAAAAGAAAATATATTTTCTTTTAAAAGTTATGTCGTTTCGCTAAATCTTATATGCAGCTGGCAACACCATTAGGTAACGGTGCAACGGGATCACATATGAGGTTAATTATTGTATTTTGAGGTTACTAATTAATATATACACTAGGAGTATAGTTGAGATCTTAGGGGGTCACTTAGCTTATTAATCTCTATTATATAAGTGAAGGGGGGAGGAAGATGGTGTCCCCTTACAAAAAGTCTGATATACCCTTAATGAATTTAAATTGCCATATATATTAAATAATCTTTTATTCTTCCTACTTTCCATATATATTGAACAAGTTAACAATGGAATTGAATTTGAAATTTCAATTAAATATTAAATTAAGGAGAACGATTTTCTCTTTTTACATATGTGTGAAAAACTCTGATCAAAATTAAATTGAAAATATAACTTGATTGACACAATCAGATGAAAAAATAAAAACTTGAATTTCATATTAATAATTATATATTGATAATATTTTTTAAAACCTAAATGTTGATTATTATTCGGTAAAATATATTATATAAATCAAACTCTTCCACTTTAACGATTGAACCTAATGCACAAATTCTTCCACTTTATTTGAGCACAAGCTTTCTTCAGCTTTATATTTCCTTCTCAATACTATATTTGAATAATGATAAACAAATAACTAAAAAAACCAACGAAACATTAATTTAAGAAAAACACATTTAAAAAATTGAAAATTAATTATGAATGTCTGTTCAAATCAATTTTTTTGTAACACTGATGAATAACTAATTGAGGAAAAAAAAGTTAATATGACATGCACGCATTGCGTGCAAAAAATGCTAGTATACTAGGGGATAGGAGGGTTACATATAATTTTTTGTTATGTTACTTATAATTATTAGGGGTTAGGTTACTTATATCTTGATATAATTACTTTGTCTTTCACACACGCGATTATATAACTGTCAATCATATTTAGTGGCACGGAAGACTTGCTAGTATTCTTTTTAGAATTTCACCTAATTTCTTTAACCACAAAATTAATCAATCCGGAACATTTAAAAGTTACCAAAGACAAATAAGATTAAGATCCTCTTAAAAAAAAGGAAAAATTATTGATCTCTGTACACTTTTTATCCGAGCCAACAAAACTTGCCTTTTTATTGTGTTTTGAGTGGAACTTTCCTTATTTTTTTTATTTCCGACTTTCTTTAAGTTTCTTGGTCCGAGTTACATCAATATTTCCTTTGCACTCAAGGTTGTTGTTCTCGATATTTGGGTTTAGCAGTCTGAATTAGAGCACGATATTTCCAGAAACATTTCCTCAATTGAAAAAAAAAAAAGATGAATCAAGAGTGATAATATTAATAAACCGACTTTACCTCATATAAAAAATTCCTTCACTAACCTATGGATACTAGGAGAACTAGCCTTTTCATCTTCTAAATAACAACTCAAAATATCATCTTTTTCCATACTTCTCCCAACATCACTAATTTTCATATCTAAATCATGAACTAAGCATCATGATAGTAATTGATGGGAAAAACACATCAGCTTCAACTATATTACTTTAATTTGTTTGAAGATTTTATATTTTTCGGGAACAATATGGACATAATGTACGTTATACATAATCGAGAAGATAAGTATATTGAACAAGTTTATAAAAGTTGCATTAATTTTGAATTTCATAACAAAAAGTAGTTTAATTTCCTTTTTTAACTTTAGAGAAAAAAAACTAGTATCATCAAACAATTAGTAAATATTATTAGAGATAAGTGTGAGTGTCATTCTCCACTTAGAGTGTCTTAACCAGGTTAATTATTTTTTTCACTTAGGTGCCTTAACAATTTAAATATTTACTTGAATGACCTAGCAGAACAATTGATTCAAAAACTAGATTGACTTCTCAAAACTTTTGTAATTGAGATTTACATTTGTTTGTTTCGCAAAATTGTGTTAATCTACAAATATTCACGTAATAAAGATCAATATTTAAGAGTTGAAACTTGAGAAGATGATAACTAAAATTAAAGATGAGGGGGGTGGGCATGCTCGTGGGGGGAGGGCAGAGGGGGGTTGTGGTGGTTGGGTGGTTAGGGTTAGGGTTAGGGTTTAGGGTGGGGTTAGGTGTTAGGGGGTTAGAGGGCTTTATTATGATTAGAGGGGTTAGTTAGGGTTAATGACCAACGGAAACTTGACACCGTTAGTCATTAAGGGCATTTAATGCATTTTATCGAAATAGTAAGGTTACATTTTCATTATCAACTTCCAATTTATTTTTTATTGAGGGAAGAAAAGAAAGAACAAAAAAGGATAGACAAAAAAAGAGTCCAAACATGGGTAGTCTTCCAAGTTCCAAGTACCTTATCTTTCTTTTTTTTTTTTTTTTCGTTTCACTCATTAGTTATTACAACCCTCCTAGGACTCAGACTTTCTGGAGTTCTCTTATAAATAAATTAATAAGCTGTCAAAAACAAAACATAACAATTAACAAGACAAAACAAAACAAAGATTCGAAGATCTTTGAGGAAGATATTAAAGCATACATAGCAAAGAAGCGCAAAAGAAGGCCATGGAAGTAGCAAAGAAGCTTAAGACTATATGCCGCCTTTTATCTGATCTTCCAAACGACATAATCGCAAACATCTTAGTAAAACTCCCAACCGAAACCATCCTTCAATGCAAAGTCGTCTGCAAAGAATTCAACCGCATAATCCTAGACCCGGATTTCTCCGAATTACACTACCAACACCGTCGTACTATTAGCCTTGTGAGTCACCGAAGAAACCCTCATCATCAGAAAACTAACCACTTCTTCATGATTGACGGGTACAACAAGAGTCCTACTCTTAAACACGTCAATTATAAGTTCGTGTCCTCAAAACTCACGAATTTGTGTAACACGAACACGTTTCGCTACGAGGTTATAAATTCTTGTAGAGGAATTCTTCTTCTAAGAAAAGAATCTTTTGTTGGTTACTATTATAGTACGTCGTTACGTATATGCAATCCATTAACAAATCAATTTAAGTACCTTAAAGATCCGCATTGGTATAGCGGTAAGATATCTTTATGTGGTTTAGGTTATAGTCCTAGAACTAAAGAATATAAAGTTGTTAGCTTGGTGTATCAATTGGGCACATACAATAATATTCAAGTACTAACACTTGGTAGTACTAGTGATCAATGGAGATGTACGCGAGGCGAGTTTGATCCTGAGGTACGGTCTAGGAATAATCCTCCCCTTGCGTTAAACGGATTTTTGTATTGGTTGGCAACCGGAGGGGGGATCGTGTGCTTCGATATCGAAAAGGAAGAGATGTTTATTATGCCACCTTCAAGAAACAAGAAAGTTGTAAGCATTGGTGTTTTACATGGATTGTTAAGTGTTGTGATGATGGATGGTGTAGGGAATGCTAGTTCCGAGCTCGAATTTTGGGTGATGAAGGAATATGGTGTGACTAAATCTTGGAGAAAATATTGCGTGATCAAGACTCTAGATGTTGACAATAATATTACAGATTTTGGTGATTTACTAGACATAAGATTTGTGGAGGATTGTAATAGTGGGATGATTCTTCTCCTGATTAAATTGAAGAAAGCATTGTTTTTTATGACTTATGATCGTAAAGAAAAAAGGCTGATAAGGAAGAAAGTTCGTTGGGTTAATTCACAGATGATGGTGCAATTTTATGCTCCAAGTTTCTTCTCTTTGGAAAGTATCTGTATGAGAGAACCGTGATTTTTTTTTCTCTAAGTGAATTGTGATATTGTATCAAGCAAATTAATTAAGTTCAATCTTTTTGGCAGATGATATAAAAATATGATTAGTTTTGTGATTGGATTATTTGTAACAAATCTTTCTCTATGAGACGAGACGAATATATTTTGATGGAATGATAACAATTCTTTAATTATTGGATTTGGGTACTATGAAAATCAATTCTTGGTGGAATGTCTTTTTTTCACATTGGAGAACGATAGATTTTACATGAGACTTATAATACGTTTAAGGTTCCGTTATGTTTCGTGAATGTTATGCATCGAATAATAGTGGATGTTATAACCAATACTTTATAACTTTTAAATAACGAATAATAGTGAATGTTATGCATCGACAAATATAATACAAATTAAAATGAAGCATCTATTTAAAAACGGACGAATACAAATTTTACAATACATCACTTTGGATAGATCAATTTTCAGCTTCTGTCCTCTCTTATAGAGGTTCAGACAGGCACATTCTCTCTTCTCCAGTAAAAGGCGGTGAGTGTTTCGGGGCTAAACATCTTAAACAACATGTTTTGTGGTGATCCAAACAATATGAAGGCTATAGTAGAATTAGATGGAGAGTTTAACAAGGTTGATCAAGTGGTTATTGATCATAATAATGTTATGGGAATGCAGTTGAAATCAACTGTGGGGAAACTAAGCATAAGGAGTTCATAGTACTAAATGGGAAGCTGATTTTCTTAAACAGTTGGTTTTTCCTGATAGAATAGCTCATTTTCAATATTCTATTTATAGTAAGGGAGGAGTGTTTTATGTTCACGGAGTTACTAATGTGACAAAAAATGTAGTTACTATTAGGGATGGCAGTGTGGCGGGTCAAGTAGAAGACTCGTCCCATCCCCGCCTAAGTGGGGTGGGGATGGGTCTAGGTTTGGCGGGGATGGAGCGGGGATGGGGATTAAAATCGTACCCGCAATGGGTGGTGGAGCGGGTGTGGATTTTATGTTATACCCGCCCCATCCTCGACCGCCCCGTCCCACCCCCACCCCTTTGTCCCGCATATTTATTATTACTATTATTTTATTTATACACTTAAATTATTAATAATTTTATCTTGCAAATTATAAATATGTGGGTATAACGCGGGTATGAAACGGGTGCGGATACCCATGCCGGTGGTGGGGTGGGGATGAAGTGGGTACGACGCGTGCCCATGCGGTTGGTGGGGCGGGGATGAGTAAGAATACGTACCTGGTGGGGCGGGGATGGGTCTGGAATTTTCCCCCGCAATGAGTGATGGGGCGAGGATGAGGATGGGAATTTTATGAGGGTACGGGTGTGGAGGTACCATCCTCTGCACCTGTTCCGCCCAATTGTCATCCCTAGTTACTATTGAGACTAATAAGCCTATTGATGAGGTGGTGCCTGTGCAAGTTGATCAGTATAATGAAGTAGGAGACTGGGGAGGGGATTAGTTGAAATTAGGATTTAGTATGGTATTACTCTCTAATAGTATATATAACTAGTATCTGTTGCATACGATGCGTGTGTGACATCATGTGCAAGTAGGGATGGCAATGGATCCAGGACCCTACCCAAACCCGCCCAGACCCTACCCAGACCCACCCAGACCCTACCCTGACCGTACCCTAAAATTAGGGTATGGGTCTTAATTTTTTGGACCCTATGGGTAAAGGTAGAGTATAGGTCCTGATACTATCGGGTAAGGGTTGGGGTAAGGGTCCTCTCCTCAAATACCCAGACCCTACCCATGGAGCCGCACCAATTAAAATAATTTTTTTTATTTTTTTAAAATCAAAATAAAAATATATACATATAAACATATCCTTACAGTAAAACAAAACCCTCCCTCACCCAGGAACCCTAGCTGCAAATCCCAATCACTTTACTCTCACTCTCTCAGTCTCTCACTATCACAGTGTCACTCTCTCGCTCTACTCTCACTCTCTTTCTCTACTCTCAGTCTCTTACTACAATGTCACTATCTTTATTTATATTTTGATGTATGAGACTTTTGGGATGTGCAAAAACTATGTATTGCTATGGAATGTGAATATGTGATATTATGTATGCGAATTGCAAAATTAAAATATAAAATTGTGCTTAACGATTTTATATACACGTGAAAATGTAAGCGTAATTTTTTTGTGTTGGACCCATTTTAGACCCTAGACCGTACCCATACCCTATCGGACCCTAGGGTACGGGTAAGGGTTCTAAAAAAATTACCCTATGGGTACGGGTAGGGTATGGGTCTACATCCAAAAATTAGGGTATGGGTATAGGTCTAGCCTTACCCTACCCAGACCCTACCTGCCATCTCTATGTGTAAGTGATTTTGTGGAAGTTTTTAACTTAATTGTCATTCAAGTAATATTGTTCTATTTTATGTTTTTACTGGTGCAGATGTAAGATGTAACTACTTTGCAGTTGTAGGGATCCTTTTTTCCCATTTTATAAAAAAATGAGAGAATGGAATTAATTAGTAATTTTGTTTGGCTATAAGGGGTATTTTGGATGAAGAGGGTGGACGCCAAAAGGTCAGGAGTTCCCATATATAATAGAGATAAAAGCGGGTTGATATGCATGTCTTTGGACTCCTTTCCCTCCTTCCCTCACCCCTCCTTAAATATATTAGACATTTACGTATTTGATGTGTGTTTCATATACTTAAAAATTACATAATTACAATCCCCGATTTGTTTTTCACTTGCAGTATTATTTGCTTTTTCACATAATCTAACACGCTTCTTTGGACATTAATATCTCAAATTGAATATAAGTAATTAAAATATAGAAAATTGAATTTGAAATCCTCCCATCAATAAAGATATCTGAAATTCTTGCATTGTGATGAATTTAACAAAATCTCACTTCACTATATGTTTGCTTATATAATAGTGAGCGAAAGCTTTCAAATTTAATTGATGAATAATGCTCAAATGACAAATGGTGAAACTCAAAAAAAAAAGAGGAAGTATTAGCTAAGTAATGGTTGAACACTTGACGATAATTTAGCGACTATAATACGCTTGATTACACTAGGTTAAACCCGATACCATCTAACACACTAGTTATTTGAGCAACGTTTAGATATAAAAAGAAAATACGTTTTCTTTCAAAAGTTTTGTCATTTCGCTAAGTCTTATATGCGGCTGGTAATACCATTTGTTAACGATGCAGCGGGATCACATATGAGGTTAATTATTGTATTTTGAGGTTAATAATCTCTATTATAAAAGGAAATGGGAGAGATGTTATCCTTTAAAAAGTGATTCACAAGTTCTCTCTTTTTTCTCTCTCAAACCCTAGCCTCCCTGTCAATTTTGAAGGGGCTTCCATCGGATTTTTACCGGTGGAAAGCCCCAAATCTTTGTTTCTTTTAAGTTTTTTTGTTTCTTAGATTATAATAATGTCTCCCTCGAAAGAAAGGGTTATTCTCCTTCGAAAGACAAGGTTTTTTCGATCTCCTTCGAAAGACAGGGTTTTTCGAACTCCTTCGAAAGACAAGGTTTTATTCGCGTTTAATAGGGTCTCCAGTTATGCGGGGCTACGATTGATGTTTATTGATCGGATTCGGATTACGAAATCAACACAAGAATTTTCTTCCCCACAAAATTATGAAGCGACGACGGATCCACTCAAAAAGTTGTACGAGACAACAAAACGAGAATATGCCGAATTGTTATATCTATGTATTTGGATTCTCAACCCTTCACCAGTTAATTCTTGTTTTATTTTGTTCAATATGTTTTCAATATCGTTAATTGTCAATTGTAGATGTCGTATGGCTTTAATTAATGAAATATAGTGTCCTTTGGGACTTCTTTCAAAAAAAAAAAAAGGAAATGGGAGAGCTATGGTGTTCCCATTTGAAGAGACTGTTTTACCCTCCTTCCTTTTCTAAATTACAAAACCAATTTCAACCAAAACGAGACTTCAAAAAAACTGCCATTTACAAAAACAATTATAACAATCAATCACAAGTCAACTGAAATCAATAGAATTGTATAATTCACGTTATACAAATCACTCAAATGAGGAAATTTTACAAAAACAAGAAAATTCAAGTATAAACTATAACCCATTAGCAATTACATACTCCGTTCCAAAGAACAGTTTACAATTACATACTCATAAAAACTACAAATACACTACAACGTCAATACAAATTACAAAATAAGAAGAAGATACGATTTCGACGGGAGATTCACATTGGTCCATTGGTGATTTACGAGCTTCTATAAAAGGTACATAATTATTTTTAATCTTGCAAGTTATTTCAAATTAGTTGAAAAAAAAACTAACAACTCTTATATTCGAATTACATGATAATTTATGTCTGTATTATTGTATGGTATAAATTTCGAAATAATTATTAAAAAAATAGTATATGTTTGTAACAAAAAAAGGCATTATAAAATATAAATCAATTTCGAATACAATAACAACGACACAAAAATCAAACTAAAAATGAAATTACACTAATTTGCCAAAATAAATAGTAAAATTGAAAACCGATGAAAACGATTTTATTTTACTGAAATTTCTTATGAATAATTTAAAACCCAGAAAAAGGAGTAGAAGAAGTATGAATAATTAAAAACCCAGAAAATGGAGTAGAAGAAGTCTTGAAAAAAAAACAAAGGGACAGAAAAAGGAAAAGTGGATGATTCAAGAACTTCGACGACAAATTTCTTAAAAAAACATCTTCACAAATAAAAGTTCAAATAAAATGTAACAGGATCTTTGAGAAATTTAGTTGACAATAACATTTTTGGGACGAAATAAGGAACATAAAACGTAAAGAATTACCTTCAAATTTGAGGCCCCCATTTAATTCGTCAACCAAATAAACTCCAATTTCAACCTCATTCCCACAAACGTTTTGAACATTACCACCCGATCGAAATAAAAACCTAAAAAGACCCACAAAAACAGAGACCAAAATTACCATAAAAATTAATGGAGTGTTGACGGGGTTAATTTTGACACCAAAATTGGCTTATTAATGTGGTGTTTGTTGTGAATATGAATATGAAATCTCAATCTTTTTGAGTGAGATATGAAAGATAATGAGGATAAGGAGATGAGTCGTTCTAATTTTTTGAGGGAAGGGAAGATATAATGTTGTAGATGGGAAGATGAAAATGTGGAGGATTAGATGAAAAAAAAAGTGAGATACATCAGTCATATAGGTATATGGGGTGGATAGTTATATGGTAGGTGGGACTGATAGTCATATGGGTAGGTGGGTAAAATTATGTGGGTTTGTTACTTGCATACATGTGCCTTTGTGGCTTTTGGCTATAATTTTTCTTTGACTATTAACAAACATCTAACGTTAATCATACTTTGTTAGCTATAAGTGAAACAATATATTACATAAAATCATGAAAATAAATTATATTTATCTTGGCTCCTCTGTACATGATTTGGCATGAACCTCAATCTATATCAATCTTGATTAGCAGTATTTATCTCCTCTTTACATGGTTTGTTTTGATACTAAGTAACAGTTATGCCCAAAAATATCGTTGCACGCATCACGTGCATAAGAAACTAGTTAATATATATACTAGGGGAATAGTTGGGATTAGGGGTCACTTATTAATATACTAGAGGACAGGAGGGTTACTTACAATTTTTTTATGTTACTTATCTCTATTATATAAGCCAAGGGAGGAGGTGTGGTGTCCCTCTTTGAAATGACTAGAATACCCAACTAATAATTTAAAACAACGTTTTCTTTTTATAACAATTAAAATTAAAAAATGAGAATCAATGCAACTTGCCATATGAGTAAGTCAAAAATGGAATATGCAATCACCATTAATAACTTGACAAAATAGATTCAAACAATCAATTCACGAAATTAATTAGAATCTTCAATCAAAAAAAGTTAGCGCTATATCACGACAGCATAATACTTCGTATTTACAAAGTTCAAACAATTTGGTTTATTAACATTTATAACCGTTAAAGAACTATACTGAAGTCGCTGATAAGGAATTATTAAATCATCCACCAAAATTTTCAGTTATGGTATTGAACAGTTAAAAATCGGTCACCTTCAATTTAAAAAGATAATAACATCTACAAAAGAACCTCAATAATTTACATCACTACCAAAATAATTTTAGATCAAAAAATATAGCTACATAAGGTTGTTGCCGCACGCATCGCGTTCATATGCGACTAGTTATTATTAGGGGTAGGTAGGTTACTCTTTTTTTTTTTTAGGGGAAAAGAGAGATTATATTACGAAAGAGCTAAAGTCCATAAGTACATACGATAGCAACCTCTCACTAAGAGGAATAGTAAGAAATGCCCGCGCATCTTCCTCCGAAACACTAGGGGAAAAAAAAGGAAGGGCTGCGCTGGAAGGGCTGCGTTTTTTTAAAAACGCATCCCTTCTTGTATGAAGGGCTGCGGTTTTAAAGAAAAACGCAGCCCTTTATGGGCTTTTTTAAAAAAAAAAATGAAACGAATTCGCGGGCTTAAAATGTTAAGCGGGCTAGGGTTCTCACAATTTCCTCTCCCTCATTCTCTCTCCTTTCTCACGTCCTCTCTCACCCTCCTCCCTTCTCCTCCTTCTCTCTCACGTCCACAACAATAATCTCCTCCTTCCCTCCTTCTCTTTCACCCTCCGGCGGCAGCAACACCACGCAGCAACACCACCACAAGATCGTTCGTCCTCCTCGTTCGTCCTCTTGGTTCGTCGTTCGTTCGTCCTCCTCGTTCGTTCAAGAATAACTTGGTTCGTTCGTTCGTTCAACGAGGGTTCCCAACGAGGCGACAGACGAAATCTTCGCCGCCTTGCCGTGCCTTGCCGCGCCCTGCTGTTCTTCCTCGTCGTCGAACTCCGATAGCAATTCAACAAGTGATAAATTTTTCGTTTTTCAAATCTATAATTTCTTGATTTTTGTTTTGATTAATGTTTATGTAATTACAGATCTATAATTTCTTGATCTTTGTTTTGATTAATGTTTATGTAATTTCAGATCTATAATTTTTTCTCTTTTGTATTTTCGTTTGCTTTTTTTTCATTTTTGTTCATTTTTTTTCATTTTCTTTCCGTTTTTTTTTTCATTTCGTTCTTTTTTTTCATTTTCGTTCTTTTTTTTAATTTTCGTTCTTTTTTTTCATTTTCAGATCTATAAATTTCTACTGTTCATGTTGATTTTCCCTGTTGTAAATTTCTTGATATATTTAGGAGTAAAAAAATGACAAAAAAATTTTTTTATTTTTTTTATTTTTTTGGGTCAAAAGGGTGCGGTTTTGGTCAAAACCGCGACCCTTCTTTAGCAACGAAGGGATCGGTTGAGGCCCAAAACCGCAGCCCTTCCAATATGGAAGGGCTGCGTTTTTGGGCCTCAACCGCAGCCCTTCGTTGTGAAGGGCTGCGGTTAAAAAAACGCAGCCCTTCACTTTTAGTGAAGGGCTGCTACGGAAAGGGCTGCAGGCCAAAAACGCAGCCCTTAGGGCTGTTTTGACCGCAGCCCTTCCGTTTTTTTCCACTAGTGAAAAGGCTTCCAAAATTCGGTCAGTGCTCCAGCAAGCTTGAGCTTGGTCAATAATGTCACACACCCTTTCAATCCCCTCAACAATAGGCCCATTCAAAAACCGTTTCCCCTCATTACACACCCACAGATCCTCCCAAATTTTAATGTTCTTGCTATCACCCACTCTCCACAACAAGCACTCTTTCAACAAAGACTTGGAACTCCAAATGCTCTTCCAAGAATAAGTACTAACCGGACCCAAAAAAACTTCTACAAAAGAGGTATGTGGATAATATTTCGCCTTCAAAACACGCGTGACCATATAATTGTCAAGCATATTTAGTGACATGGAAGACTTGCTATTATTTCTTTTAGGATTTCACCTAGTTTCTTTAACTTGCAAAATTAATCAATTCGGAACACTTACAAAGTTACCAAAGACAAACAAGATCCCCTTAAAAAAAATTATTGATCTCTGTACACTTTTTTATCCAAGCCAACAAAACTTGCCTTTTTATTCTGTTTTCAGTGGAACTCTCCTTATTTCTTTATTTCCGACTTTCTTTAAGTTCTCTTACAAATAAGCTGTCAAAAACAAAACACAACAACTAACAAGACAAAACAAAACAAAGATTCAAAGATCTTCGAGGAAGATATTAAAGCATAGATAGCAAAGAAGGCGCAAAAGAAGGCCATGAAAATGGCGAAGAAGCTTAAGAATACATGCATATGCCGTCTTTTAACTGATCTTCCGAACGACATAATAGCAAACATCCTAGTAAAACTCCCAGCCAAAACCATCCTTCGTTGCAAAGTCGTGTGCAAAGAATTCAACCGCATAATCGTAGACCCGAATTTCGCCGAATTACACTACCAACACCGTCATAATACTGTTAGCCTTCTGAGTAACCGAATAAACCCTCATTGGCACGAAACTAACCACTTCATCATGATTGAAGGGTACAACAAGAGTCGTACTCCTATACAAGGTGATTATAAGTTCGTGTCTTCAAAACTCAAGATTTGGTGTAACATGCACACGTTTCATTGCGATGTTATAAATTCGTGTAGAGGAATTCTTCTTCTAAGAAAAGAATATGGTAAGTCGTTACGTATATGCAATCCATTAACAAATCAATTTATGTACCTTAAAGATCCACATTGGTTAAGCTGTAAAAGATCTTTATGTGGTTTAGGTTATAGTCCTAGAACTAAAGAATATAAGGTTGTTAGATTGGTGTATCAATTGGGCACGTACAATATTATTCAAGTACTAACACTTGGTGGTGGTAGTACTAATGATCAATGGAGATGTATGCTAGTCGAGTTTGATCCTGAGGTACACTATAGGAATAATGCTCCTCTCGAGTTAAACGGATTTTTGTATTGGTTGGCAACCGGAGGGGGGATCGTGTGCTTCGATATCGAAAAGGAAGAGATGTTTCTTATGCCATTTTCAAGAAACAAGAAACTTATAGGTATTGGTGTTTTACATGGATTGTTAAGTGTTGTGGTGATGGATGATGCAGGGAATGCTCGTTCGGAGCTCGAGTTTTGGGTGATGGAGGAATATGGTGTGACTAAATGTTGGAGCAAATATTGTGTGATCAAGACTCTAGATGTTGACAATAATATTGCAGATTATGGTGATTTGCTGGACATAAGATTTGTAGAGGATTGTAATAGTGGGATGATTATTCTCCTGATTAAGTTCGACAGAATATTGTTGTTTATGACTTATGATCGTAAAGAGAAAAGGCTGAAAAAGAAGACAGTTCGTTGGGTTAATTCAACAATGATGGTGCAATTTTATGATCCAAGTTTCTTCTCTTTGGAAAGTATTCGTATGAAAGTATGAGAGGATCGTCATTTCCTTTTCTCTAAGCGAATTGTGATATTGTATCAAGCAAATTAATGAAGTTCAATCTTTTAAGTAGATGATATAAAAATATGATTAGTTTTGTGATTGGATTATTTGTAACAAATTTTTCTCTGTGAGACGAGTTGAATATATTTTGATGGAATGATAACAATTCTTCAATTATCAGGTTCGGGTAATATGAAAATCAATTCTAGGTGGAACGTTCTAAGAAGAATATATTCTACATAAGAATTATAATATGTTTAAGGTTGCGCTATGTTGGTACATAAAATGTTGAAGTCGTGTCGATGTATATATTTTCAAAATATCAATTTCTTTGTATCTTTTGAATAATGGATAATTATAGATATTATGCATCGGCAAATATGCAAATCAAGATGGAGCATCTATTTGAAAACGGGCGAATACAAATGTTACAATACATCATCACTTTGGATAGATTAATTTCAGCTTCTCTCCTCTCTTGTGGAGGATCAGACAGGCAGTTTCTCTCTTCTCCAGTAAAAGGCTCTGCGTGTCTTGATCATACTTGAAATGGAGTGGTGTCTCTTTCTTCAACCTTCTTCCTTCATTACAATTCCTTTAAAGGGTAAATTAAAACGCCATTATTTTCCCAATTCCAAGCTCCTTCGAATTGCTTGCTCTTCTTCTTCAAAAGAATCATTTGACTCTTTACCTGTCCCCGACAATTCTTCTGGGTAATACTCTTTATCCCCTTTCAATTTTGGACTGTTTTGGTGTGAATTTTGTCAAATTGTTTATGTTCCTTAGCAACATAGAGCAAATAAATTAGAAGAACCCATAAAAGAGAAAAGAATTTTAGAGCTTGTAAATCTCTTTTATTGGAGAATTCTGGGCAAAAGATGGTTTTCTCTTTCAAATTTGGGAAATGGGTATGTTGAATTTTGTTCAAAAGTGGAAATTTTAAGTGGTTATTATGGTTATTAAAACTCCAATTTGTAGGATCAAAATGATTCAATTTTGCTTTTGTACCCACCTATTGTAGATGGGTATTAAAGCTCCAATTTGTAGTAGTAGTAGTTTTTCTATGGGTTTGTTGTGTTAAGGCGCTCTGAAATTGTGGTTGTTTGAAGCTATGATTTCATAATTTCGGCTGTTTACTTTTAATTTTTGTTGTAATTGACAATTGTCATTGAATTTTGATGTGATTTTAGACCATACTGCTATATGTGATTTGGAGCTAATTTTGGTTTTACTTATATAGTGGAAATCGTATTGTGCAGAAATTTTTGCATTATAGAGGGACCGGAGACGGTTCAAAACTTTACTCAAATGCAGACACAGGAAATTCAAGATAATATAAGGAGTAGGCGTAATAAGATATTTCTTCTTATGGAGGAGGTGAAGTTTTGTGACAGTATTTGTGAAGCCATTGTTGATAGATTTGTTACACATTGCACCTTACTTTTTTGTTGACTTTAGATGTGGATAGTGTAGAAGTATGACCATCTTATAGTTTTCCAATTTTCATGTGCTGATTAATATTTAATAGGTGAGGAGACTACGGATACAACAACGCCTCAAGAGGATGAAAGGTTCTCATGAGGGTACTTCAGATGAGGCAAACGAAATGCCTGAGATTCCTTCATCTATTCCCTTCCTTCCTCATGTGGTAAGGAAATCTGTCTGATGTTTTCTTTAAAAATATGGAGTTTATGTTAAGGAACGTATGTGAAATGTGCATTTTATATTGATGAGCTATGTATGAACCAATATTGGTATTTTATTTGCCCTCGCATTTTGGTAGAGACTCACGAAATTCTCCGAATTCATTTATGAGTACAACTTGAATAAATTTTCTGGGAAAATAAAGAAAAAGACTGAAGAATGAAACTATCCTTTGCCAGTGTCTGGCATGTACTTTATTCCATAAAAGCATAATGAAGATACTGTGAAACCATCAAACATACACTTAAGTTATGATTTCAGAAAAGTAAAATAGCAGAGGACGCAATACTTCATGAAAAAACCATGTCTTACAAATTTCCTTCAGTTTGAAATGATAAGAGGGGCTCCTGGGTTGTTTATTATTTTACGTATGGGACAGCCACCTGCTTGGAATGATCTGAAGGCCTGAATGTAGTTGGTCCGTTATCAAGGAAGTACACATTATAGCTCTAATACTTCATTGTTTTGAACTTCTGTTTTGAAATATGTATCAGATTATCAGGGAAAGATGATATATTGAAATTGGAAACATAGATGTTCTTCCACTTACCACATTCCCATTCCCTCTCTTTGTACTAAGTGTAACTCTTCATCTTTGTTTGTCCTCCTAAGTTTCTTGAAGTTGGAGGTTTGAGTTCTTACATGTTTTTTTTTTACTGCAGACTCCTAAGACATTGAAGCAGCTATACTTGACAAGCTTTTCATTTATTGCAGGGATCATTGTCTTTGGAGGCCTTATTGCTCCAACTGTAAGCTTGCACTGTTCCCATTATTTGAATCTTTTCACTTTTTCTTTTTTAAAAGTTGTATGATTTTGGGAAATATGTTGTGTTCCTAACTTTCGTAAATCAAACAGTGCTATATATTCAACACTCATAACCCTTGTGAACGTTCTCTGCTATGAAGATGGATGCTTACAAGGCTCGCAGTCACATAAGTAATTCTACCCAAAATAAAGTATATAAAATAATATTCAAAACAATTAAATAACTTCCATATTACCCAGTACTCACGCATATAGCAGTTCGCTGTTCGCACCTTTTCTTTTTAACAAAACTCATCATCCAAGCTGTCTTAAATCTCCTGATTATTTCATCACAAACGTCATTACTCGCCTTTACATTTGGAAGCTCAATGCAGCAAATTAATTGAGCGCTCGAGAATTCGAATCAGATCTAGTCATAGTAGAATCATCAAGAATAGAAACATCAAATACTTCAGATTCTTTCTTGTGTGTCTAACTAGAATGGTTGGTGTTAAAATACTTATTCATGATTCTATGAAAATTGAAAACACCCAGAAATGGTATTAAGATACTTGGAATGTGCAGCTACATTTTTCTGTCCCCAAAATGAGAAGAGATTACCATCCATGTAGGTTAGGGAAAACAGAGCATACTTATCTTTGTGAAGCTACAACTTTTCACTTCATCAATATTTTCCTCAGAGATTAAGATACTGTTTCTGTCTTGAGAAGAATTTATAAATTTTGTTTTCTCATCAGTTGTATCAATATTAACTTGCTAGAAGGATTGCTATGAAATCTGAACCTGCAATTCTTTTTGCAGCTTGAACTGAAACTAGGTTTAGGGGGCATGTCTTATGAGGATTTCATTCGCACCTTGCATTTGCCTCTTCAACTGAGGTATTACTGGAAACAAATTTTATATTACTTTAAGCTACAAGATCACTGCAAACAATTTTTAGATGATTCATCTTGTCAAGAGAGTTTATTTTCTTCAGAATTAAGATTATATCAGTAAAACCCTAGTTATCATAATATCAGTGACATTTGAACTCTGTTTCGACATTCAGTCAAGTTGATCCCATAGTGGCGTCTTTCTCTGGTGGAGCTGTTGGAGTAATTTCAGCTTTGATGCTCATTGAAGTTAACAATGTGGAACAACAAGAGAAGAAAAGATGCAAGTATTGCCATGGATCTGGTACATTTCTTGAAACACAAAACTTTGTTTCTTCGAACCTGCGTTGGATATTGACTCATGTAGTGTCAGTGTGTCTTGCTAATTTCCCCTGATTCTTAGAAAGTAGTTGTCTAACTTGGAAGTGTAGCTCTTAATTTTATTGCTGCAATGGTGCCTCCTATTTCATCTAAAGATTCCTTGTTTCCTTTGATCTCCTTCTCTGGTTTCTGTACTTCCTATTTTCTAATTTAAATCCAGTTATTATGAGAAGTTGTTTACATATGTCTTTATCATCTTCTAAGCTCCTATATTCTAGAATAAATTATTTCTTGTGCTGATATTTGCAATGGCTCACTACATATCTTGCTTGTAATATGATTTGTGTGTCTGTGTACCTGCTTTCAGACTACATGTCAATCTTGCTAATAACCAGTGTTGCACGACATTATCCAGGATCAAGATTCTTTCTGATATCATCCATCAGTTGTGTTACAGTGTCATTTCTCATTACTGGATCTCTTATGCAGGATATCTGGCTTGTGCTCGATGTTCTGCTAGTGGTGTGTGCTTAAGGACTGAACCAATTTCGATATCTAGTGATTTTGATCGTCCCTTGCGAGTGCCAACTACGCAAAGGTGTTCTAGTTGTTCTGGAGCAGGAAAGGTATGCAGTTCTTCAGAATCTTGTTATTGGGTTATTATTATTACATCTGGGAACTTGACATTCACACTGGATTTATTTTACCAATTCTAACCAGTTTTTTTTACAGTCTTACATTGGTTATGTTTAATTAATGCTGTTGCTGTTACTTGTATACCAATTCTAACCAGTTTCCTTCATAGTCTTACTTATGTTTAATTAATGTATGCTGTTGCTGTTACTTCTTTTTTTGTCCCTCTATTTTCCTCAACACTGTCTGAAGATTTGTATCTGAAGCAGTCGTATGAAAATTTTGCCTATTAAGAAAACATCATAACAAAAATTACTCTAGTGCCTCTATAGATGCTTCCACCCTAATCGGCAGATATGGCAGAAAGACTCTCCAATTGACCCTTAATTTGCTACTTCACATTAATAAGAAATGCAAGTGAACTAATTGAATTCAGCATATTATTATCCAAAAGTTCAAGAAAAATTAATGTCTGGCTCCAATCGGAATGGACATTGTAAATAGAACAACATTTAAGTGCTGATTGTGGTTTGAAGTGCTTCCTAAGACAGTATGGATAACCATAGTAGGAGATGTATAGCTGCTTTCTGAGTTTTGGTGAAATGGATTAGAGGTCATCATTAAAAAAAATTGAATCATGTAGTTGAAGCCTATGGATTCAGTTGATTCTTTACATTTGATTTAGCTTTATGTATATGGTGTAGCTGCTTGGGGGAGCTAGACGTGATGATGAGCCTAGCCGACTCGCATTTACTCGAGCTCGGCTCAAAAATTCATGAAGCTCGGCTCAAGAGACTCGTCAACAAGCTCAAAATATTTTTAACTATTTTATTTTTACATAATTTCAAATTTTGATGTCTTATTTATAATAAAATTTGCACAATACTGATGAGTATCATTAATTATAAGTAAAAACTTGATTAAAAAAATGTTAATAACATCAAAAGGATATTTACTTGATTACTGATGAGCAACCCCAAGTTCTGAGTTCAGCACGAGTTGTTATCACCCCTAGTGGGAGCCATGGCAGATGTATGCAAACTGCAAACATTGTTTTTTTTGCCCTGTTCCCTATAGATATTTGAAGTAGAAAGCTCCCCTGTACGGCTGTACATGGTAGGGACGTTTTGGACCGGGCTTCGACTGTCCTAGGGGGCTCCTCGCGATAGGTCCTTTGGCCAGGCCGGCTGACCTTTTTCATCACCTTCCCAAGTAAAAAGGAATGACTGTCTGATAGAGTAAATTCCTCCTGCATCATGATGGTACTTTCCTGTAGACCTTCCCGATATAACAGCTCCATGATGATTTCAGTTGGTCCATGATATTTCTAAATCTGGTCTCCAACAAACATTCGAACTTTGAGGATCGAGCTTGACTGACCCAAGGAGATCCCTGCAATAAGGGCCTTGGGCCGGGCCAGCAGACTTATGATACTCTCTGATATAGTTTCCAATATAAAGCTCTATGATGATTCCAGTTGGTCTATGATATTTCTGGAAGTTGGTCTCAACCAAACATTGAATTCTAGTTTTGTCAATTGTCACATAAGTGAAGTATAAATTGGGAATTCTTGGTGCTTGCTTAGATTGTAAATAGATTCCTTTTGATTTCAGGTAATGTGTCCTACATGCCTTTGCACGGGGATGATAATGGCAAGTGAACATGATCTGCGAATAGATCCTTTCGACTAAGATAGAAAAAAGATGATGAAACATTATCAGATCTTAGAGTTTTCAAGTTATTGATATCATTGAATGAGCAATTGCAACTGTTTTAGTGTTGGACGTGACCTGAAGACGAACCTTGAAGGAGGGGGTGCGGAGGGAAGAAGAACCTTGAAATGGAATTAATTTGTACAAGTATCATGTGTAAAAATCTCAGCGTATGAAATTGACAGGAGTACAGGACTGTTTTTCAGGTAAATATTTTTTTTTCTGAAAGCAGGATTACCGGACTATAAATGAGATTGTTGCTAAGCTATTTTCACACAATTGCATAAAGCAAATTCCAAACTGGTTGCTGAAGGAAAGTACCAAAAATCTAATGACGTTCACCTCTTGTCTTTCCCTCTCCTTCTATTGGTCTTGTTTTTCACGTGAACAATACTATCTTCCAACATAAGAAGGTTCTCTACACAAACATAAGCATCTGTGCATCTGTAAAACTTACCAGCCTGCACATTATTGGTAATTTCCATTTTATCCAAATCAATGGAAGCAACCTGAAAACAAACATTAGTGTGCACAAACAATTTCTTCCCATCTGTCGAATAACAGATAGGTCTCTCCACTTCTTCATAACCATTGCGATTGGCAACCGAAAGCAACCTAGTCCAAGATCCAGCCATACCATACTCTTTCATTACCCACACATCACTGTACTCATCGATATAGCTAGCCGAAAGACACAAGCACCCATCGAGCGCCCCCACAAACATGCGAATAAGGCCCATGGTATCAAGATTAGGAACTGGCAGAGTGCTAAAAGTTTCATCCCTTAAACTAAATGCAACAATAGGGAGGGGTGCTCTTACTCCACCTTCAGCTCTACCACCAACCCAATGGATTTTACCCTCAACAAAGACACTCCTCCCATGATGGTAATCGAAATCATACGCAACATCGGGAGCTCGTCTCCATGCATCGTCCTTCAAACTATAAACCATGACTTCACTCTCTAAAGAACCAGTTCCCTCATTCGAATTCCGAAGTACCCTCACACATTTATAGTCCATGGAAGCAATATCATAACCAAACCCCGAAACTGAACATCGATCCACAATAACTAAACGGTGACCGTATTGTCAAAAAGGGGAGTAATTTGTAGGTCCAAGTAGTCGGATTGTAAATAGAAAGTGGAACCTGAAGATCAAAACTCTGAAGGCAAAGCAAGCCATTACATGATCCCACAACTCCAACACCACCAAGATCAGGGCTTTTATAAGGGTAGTTCAATTCAATGGGGTTATCAAAAGTGTCAAAATCTGCCAAATGAAGCATGGGAGTTTTGATGACATAGTGGAGATTTGATCGGGTGGTGTGTGATCGTTCTAAGTGGAGCTTGGAAAAATCAGGGCCGTTGATTAGATCATACCATAACTTGCATACGCTTTTGAAGCGCATAAGAGATTTTGCAGGCAACCGTAAAAGAACGTCAACAACTATCTCTTCAAGAAGAATCATGACCATATACTTACTTCTATACAGATTATTGAACAAAGTAGACATAAAATGGTCAGAATTTCATGTGAAATTGTGTTGCAGAGTCATCAGAAGTAATCATGAAAAAAGAAAAAAAACGAATTAGAGGAATTTCAGTAGGGGAAAAGAGATTACCAGAGAGATTAGAATCGATAATGGAATATTATGATGGTAAGTTGGTGACTGTCTGAGTGAAGAGTTGGTTGGCAAACGAGAAAAAGTGAGGATATAGAGAAAGCAAGCCGAGTGGAAATGGCACTGCTCCACTTCCTTTTAGTTAACAACTAATTGCTGGTTACTTTTTGAAACTTTACGAAAAAAATAACCATTCTCCTCCCTTTCAAAATACTTAACAGATATGGGAAGTCATCTCAGATGACCCTGACCTAAGATTGAGCATGGGTCGGATATCCAAACAGATATTGTTATCGGTAGACTATCTGATAACAAAAAAAACACTAAAAATGATACCCAAGAACCGAAGCGATAAGGTTCGGGTACCAGTACTTCAAATGCCCGTATTTCCGGATCGAATACCAAGTACCCTATATGGTAATTTCAAAACTCATTTAGAGTATTTTAATTTAGTTATTATAATATTATTCAACATTAAATACCAACATTACTATATATGATTTTAACCACATCAATTTTTTTTTTTTTTGGAAATTAAGTAATAGTATTAACAAACCAAACAGAGCATACACCTATACGTTGCAACAGCAACAACTACTTTATGGACACACCCAAAAATCACAAATGCTAAATCCATCTCCTATCTCTATCTTTTACTTTTGTGCTAACTGCTAAGTATCTGTAAAACTCTATTCTTTACTATGTATTTAACTTCCAGTACAGTTTTCTCAACTGTCATGACACATTTATCCCAAAGAGCTGAGTTCCTATTTCTCCATATCACGTAAACAATAGCAGCCACCGTTGCCATAGCAACATTCTTTTGAACTTTAGAACCTCTGTACCTTTCCTCTGATCCATCTATACATCTGATGGATACCCCTATTTCGCCATGTAATACACATCCATTCCATAGCCTGATTCATGCATTGATGACTAAAACTGCAATCAAACAGTAAGTGATGGTCAATTGTTTCAGTTTGACAGTTTGTTGGCAGCAAATCTCACAAATATCATCATCACGTACACATCTACATTTGCTTCAGCCTTGCTTTTGTTTTCAGTCTATTTTGAATTGTTAGCCAAAAAAATCATCCTGTGTTTCGGCTGAGTAAACTTGTTCCAAACACTTCTACTCCACTGCACCTGACTTTCCTCTCTCATGACAATACTATAATGCTTCTTAATATTATAATGAGTATCCATCAGCCATTGATTACCATGAATGACGCAGTCGGAAAACTAAAAAAGAAAAGCAAGCGCTAATCTCGGTCAAGAACAGACAGATTTACAAGCGATAAATCTGTAGAAAATCCGGAATCCACCAGAAAAAGAGTAGAAACTCTAAATATTATTAAAAGTCAAAAAACTGCCTCCAAATAATGACCTAATATTGTTTAAATACTCAAAACAAAACCCTAATGCGAAAATAAGGAAATAACAAAATCCGGGAATAATTAAAATGCTGTTTTTGGGCCCTAAACGAACTCGGATGGCTTAAAAAGCCTGTACGTCATGGCAAAGCGATGAGTTTGACTCGTTGGCCCGTTCCGCTTCCGAAAGGTATTACAATAAGCAATCGAGCTCGGAGGCCGATTAGTAGAAATCATTTCGGGCCTTTTGTCGAACCTCTTCGTCGAACTTGTTCGCTAACCTTCCTACGTCAATGAAGCTTTAAACTCAGCTCATTCTTAGCTTGACAAACAGCCTTTCAAGCCCAACTTGCAGTGGTAGGAGCTTCATACCCAGCTCAATCAGCATCTTTTATGTAGATTTCACTAACCCATTTCACCCGCAAATTCTCTTTCAACCACATCATTAGCACAATACTATTTACTCAGATTATGAAGTGATCCCGTAACCAAAAGAAGAAAAAATAAATTTCTATTCTTTTAATTCAATAATTTTCATATATATAAATGTGAGTCCCCAAATTCATTTCATTATAGATGATTATCAGATAATTCGGGTACCCAATAATATATCTTAACGGATACCCAATAATATATCTTAATGGGTACCCATGTTCGATCCGACAACTTATATTTCGAATCGGGTGCACGACCCGATTATTGTTATCGGTTCGGTGTATCCAATTATTTGGATCGGTTTGGGTCGGTTTATCAGATTTTCAATTTTCATTTTGTTTTGCTCATCCCTATCTTGACCTTTAGGCTATAGCCCATCTCCCAAACCCGATAGCCCTAATTTTGTATTTTGTCACTAAATCTGATGGAAAAATTGATGATTTTAGGTGTGCTTGACTTTGGCATGTTTGATAGTTAATTAAAACATATTCGCTATCCTCTTTTCCCTACTTATGACATTCTCTCAGTCACTTAGGCCTAGGTTAGGGAGAACATAAAGGGATTGGGCATATGTTCTAACTAACTGCGAAAGTCCAACACACATAACGCCATCTATTTTTCCGATAGTTTTAATAAGAAATACAAGTTTAGGTTTGTTGAAAACAAAGGTGTAAAAGTCATGGTTATTTAGGAAAATATGCTAAAAGTTAGGGTCATTTGAAATAGTTTCCCAAAAAACATTTGTTAAGGAAAAACTATAAGTATATTAAAAGAGAAAATGGGGGGTCACTAACGTTCATGGATAAAAAAAAAAAGATCTGAACACTTGCCCTGGATCGACTTCCAAATCATAATTACTCTAGTAAATAACTAAAAAAAGAGGGAGAGAGAAGTGAAAGAAACAAAATTTAAATATCTCCAAGGTTCACCAATTATTTGAATATTGGCAGGTCTCTTTGTATGTCTTGTCCGGAAAGAGGAGGACTCAATGATTATTCGTTCACCGGAACCAAAAGTAAAAATTTTGGTAGATAGGGATCCCGTAAAAACTTCGTTTGAAGAATGGGCCAGATTCGGTCATTTTTCAAGAACAATATCTATTTATAGTATAGTTTTTTCACCAAATACCCCTGTCAAATTTTTTTATTCACAAGATACCCCAACTTTTTCAAAATTCACCATATACTCCTGACTTTTAAAAAAATTACACAAAATGCCCTTTTTGTTAAGTTAGTCCTCCGTTAGCGCTTTTATTTACAAGTTTCTTGCCCTTATTTTGTGGCGCCATTATGGTTATGTTGGGGAGATAACCTGACATAAAATTTCTTCCAAAAAGAAACCACGCCCTTTCAACTCCCCCTTCTTGCTCTGTTCTTCATGCGTCTTGAAGATTTGTAAACACAAAATTTCTTCCAAAATCTACTACAACTGCGAAGATCTGCCAAATTTGAAGACAAAGAGGCCTGCACTACAAACTTGAAGTGGGTGTTCTTCAAATGACTCAAAAACGCGAACTTTGAAATTTCAAAAAGGGGGTTGCAACGCGAAATCTTCTCTACTCCCTTTCAAGGTAAGTAAGTTCATTTAGTGTTTCTTTGTTTTAAAACTTTTTTCTTGGTGCTTGCTTTAGATTGTAAATAGATTCCTTTTGGTTTCAGGCATGCCCAGCCCTGGGGCGGGGCAGGCGGGGCGCCCGGCCCCATAAATCTGAAACCCTATAATTCTGTAATTAAGCATTAGCATTGCAAATAGTTATGTTTGGAGTCTGGAGAGATGGTCGATAGTCCTGTGCAGGGAATGTTGAAGTGAAGACGCGGGTTCGAAGCTCGCATATGGCTTTTACCTCTTTTTTGTTTTTTAAATGTTCTCATCTGTTTACTTTTCTTTATTATTTTCTTTAAAAATAACTCCAACTTGCTTCTTGATTTTCCTTTCTACCACCATATTATTTCACTTTTTAAGTTAAAAAGAGTATGGTTTTATATCTTATATACTTTTAAATTGTAAATTGTTAATGACAATCTATTAGATTTTAATATTCATTTTTAGGCGTTGGGTGATAAAATGTATTCTATATTTCGATATTTCGATTTTATTTGTCAAGCTATGAGTTTATACGTTTATTACGGACTACTTCCATCCGTCCCATGATATAAAAACGATTTTTTTTGTTTGTTCTATTTCGGTTTGAACAATTTTATTTTTTATAAGGCCCCACTATTATTGTGTGATTTCTCTCTTTTCAATAAAAGATACCACCAACTCCTACCACATCTTTTTTTTTTTTTTAATAAAAAAAAAATTTGAGAACCACACTACAACTTATCACCTTAAATTACGTGACCCAACAAGTGTTCAGATCTTTATAGGACGGAAGAATATTGGATGGATATTAATCATATATATATAAATGAAAAAGGTCTTTTTTTTTTTTTTAAGAAAGAGTTGCTGGTAAATAATTAGTTTTATCCTATAAACGTGCATATTTTATCAAATCTCTTATGCGTTAGGGGCCCTTTTTTTACTATTACCCGGCCCAATAATATTCAAGAAACGGCCCTCGTTTCGGGTAATGTGTCCTACATGCCTTTGCACTGGGTGATAATGGCAAGTGAACATGATCTGCGAATAGATCCTTTCGACTAAGATAGAAAAAAGATGATGAAACATTATCAGGTCTTAGAGTTTTCAAGTTATTGATATCATTGAATGAGCAATTGCAACTGTTTTAGTGTTGGACGTGACCTGAAGTCGAACCTTGAAGGAGGGGGTGCGGAGAAAAAGAAGAACCTTGAAATGGAATTAATTTGTACAAGTATCATGTGTAAAAAACTCAGCGTATGAAATTGACAGGATCGGAGTACAGGACTGTTTTTCAGGTAAATATCTTTTTTCTCTGAAAGCAGGATTACAGGACTATAAATGAGATTGTTGCTAAGCTATTTTCACACAATTGCATAAAGCAAAATCCAAACTGGTTGCTGAAGGAAAGTACCAAAAATCTAATGACGTTCATCTCTTGTCTTTCCCTCTCCTCCTATTGGTTTTTTTTCACGTGAACAATACTATCTTCCAACATAAGAAGGTTCTCTACACAAACATAAGCATCTGTGCATCTGTAAAACTTACCAGCCTGCACATTATTGGTAATTTCCATTTTATCCAAATCAATGGAAGCAACCTGAAAACAAACACTATTAGTGCGCACAAACAATTTCTTCCCATCCGTCGAATAACAAATAGGTCTCTCCACTTCTTCATAACCATTGCGATTGGCAACCGAAAGCAACCTAGTCCAGGATCCAGCCATACCATACTCTTTCATTACCCACACATCACAGTACTCATCGATATAATAGCTAGCCGCAAGACACAAGCACCCATCGAGCGCCCCCACAAACATGCGAGTAAGGCCAATGGTATCAAGATTAGGAACTGGCGGAGTGCTAAAAGTTTCATCCCTTAAACTAAATGCAACAATAGGGAGGGGTGTTCTTACTCCATCTTTAGCTCTACCACCACCCCAATGGATTTTATCCTTAACAAAGACACTCCTCCGGTTATGGAAATCGAAATCATATGCAACATCAGGAGCCCTTCTCCATGCATTGTCCTTCAAACTATAAACCATGACTTCACTCTCAAAAGTACCAGTTGCCTTATTCAAATTCCGAAATACCACCACACATTTATAGTCCTTAGAGGCAATATCATAACCAAACCCGAAAAACATCGATCCAGAATAACTAAACGGTGGCCTTATTGTCAAAAGGGGGAGTAGTTTGTAGGTCCGAGTAGTCGGATTGTAAATAGAAAGTGGAAGAAGATCAAAACTCTGAAGACAAAGCAAGCCATTACATGATCCCACCACTCGAACACCACTAAGATAAGGGCTCTTATAAGGGTAATTCAATTCAATGGGGTAATTCAATTCAATGGGGTTATCAAAAGTGTCAAAATCTGCCAAATGAAGCATGGGAGTTTCGATAACATAGTGGAGATTTGATCGGGTGGTGAGTGATCGTTCTAGATGGAGCTTGGAAAAATCAGAGCCGTTGATTAGATCATACCATAACTTGCATACGCTTTTAAAGCGCATAAGAGATTTTGCAGGCAATCGTAAAAGAACATCAACAATTATTTCTTCAGGAAGAATCATGACCATATACTTATTTCTATACAGATTACTGAACAAAGTAACATAAAAGGGTCAGAATTTGTTATGATAGATTTAGGAGTATTTCCTAAATCTATCTATCTAAGTGTTCGTTGTATCGTGTATCTTATATCTATAATTTTTATTGAAATGTTTAATAAAAAGATAGATGGTCTAGAAACTAAAAAAAGAACGGAAGGAGGATTGATGACAAAATAGATTGAAGGGAAAAAGGTTCGAATTACTATTAACTCAAAGGGTATTTATAGTACATATAAAACCTAACTCAAATAGAAGCTAGAAAAACATACCCTAAACTAAATATAATCTTTGAGAAATATTATCTCTAAATAAACACTTCTAGATAGATAGACTTAGTAAATACTCCTAAATCTATCCTAATAGGATTTCACGTAAATTTGTGTTGCGGAATCATCATAAGTAATCATGAAAATAAGAATAAAAATAAAAATCAAATTAGAGGAATTTTAGTAGGGAAAAGAGATTACCAGAGAGATTAGAATCAAGAACGGAATATTATGATGGTAACTAAAGAGAGAAGCTACCATGGCTTGGTTGGCGAACTAGAATGAGTGAGAATAGAGAAAGCCGAAAGGAAATGGCGCTGCACCACTTCCTTTTAATTTACCAACTAAATATTTTTTTTTTTTTGGTTAAAAAAGGCATGCAACTAATTGCTGATTACTTTTTATAACTTATGAAAAAAAATTAGAAAATTTTGTGAGAAACCACCTTTTAAATACAAGTTTTGCGAGAAATAATATTTTTTAAAAAAATTGGCAAAATAAGACCTTAAAAATTTTTTTTTTGCGAGGAATAACCTTGACCCTTAATCAGGGCTTTGACCAAGTATTTTGCGGCTTCGATTCACTAAAACCAAACATGGCAAGGCATGTGACCCACATTTTTATGTTTTAACCCCATTTCCTTCATATAATGATGAAGTCAATGTCTTAAAAATACTTAGTCAATGTCAAAAAAATGGAGAAAAACGAGAGTTGGAACATAAGAGATGCGGTTAAGTCTTTCCATATATTTCAAAATACTTGCTACATAGAGAAAGTGGAGTTTGATAAGAATTGTTGATAGAGAAAGTGAGGACCGCAACTTTTTGAATAGATATATGTGGGAAATTATCTCGGTTACCCCGATTTAGGGTGAGCATGGGTCGGATAATTAATATTATAGATGATTATCGGATAATTCGAGTACCCAATAATATCTAACCGATTACTTATATCCTATCCGATAACTTATTTCGAATCGGGCACCCGACCCGATTATTGTTATCGGTTCAGTTATCCAATAATTCAGATCAATTTGGGATCGGTTTATCGGATTTCAGTTTTTCATATAGTTTTATTCATCCCATCTTGACTTATAGTCCATTTTTCCATATAACCTTGACTTTTATACCTCTTTTTTCGATAATCCTAAATTAGTATTTTGTCATTAAAGCGACGGACAAATGGATGGTGTTAGATGTGTTTGATTTTTGGCATGTTTGACGGTTGATTAAGATATATCCGCTAACATCTTTTCCCGGTTTATGACATTTTCTCGATCACTTTGGCTTGTGTTATGGAGAACAAAATGTTGTAAAAAAGAGAAAAGGGATTGGGGCATAAGTTTTAACAAAGCGCCAAAGTCAAACACACATAACGCCATCTATTTTTCATTAGTTTAAACAATTTTAGGGTTGTTGAAGTAAAAGGGTAAAAATCAAAATTATTTGCAAAATAGGTTAAAGGTTAGGGTCATTTGAGATTATTTTCCAGTAAACATTTGTTAAGCAAAAATTATGAGTAATTTAAAGGAGAAAATGAGGGGGCCATCAACTTTTTAAGAATATCTTAGAAAATTGATGGGTAAAAAACTAAAAATAGTCTATCTATAATATATAGTAAGTATTATGACATTTTCAATTTTTTTTTTTTTGAGGGATTTTTATTTTTTTTTTTTTTTTTGATAAGGAGAGAAAACTTAGGAAGACCCTTTAATCAGGGGGCCAACCTAAAACATCCTTTGCGGACGAAAGAGAAAAATCAATATCATAAGGAGGATAATTATAGACGAGATCCGAGTGAGAGTGTCCACGATGCGTCATAAGGTCCGTTATCTTTGTTTGCTTCCCGAAAACAATGTTGAACCTGAAAAATATCAAATTTAAGCAAGTTAGCATTGACATCTAAAATGATATTATTAATTTCCCAAGGGACTTTCCAGATATTCCTAACAGCATTAATAACAGCGAGATTATCGTCTTCAATCTCAAGATTAGAAATATTAAGCGACAAAGCCGCAATAATACCTTCCTTGAGACCCCAAGCTTCAGCTTGTAGGATGGAAATGTTAGGACCAAGCAACCGGGCTCCAGCCATAAGAGCATCACCTGAAGAGTCCCGGATCACAAAGTCCAACGCAGCATTACCGTTATTTAATTTGGAGCCATCAAAATTAAGTTTACAGAAACCAAGCACGGAGGGGGACCAGGCCGAATTATGACATTTTCATTTGGGAAAGTATAACAAGTGTTTTGACACGGACAAATTACGAGCTAGAACAAATTCCAGTTACTATTCAATTAAGTATGCTTTATTTTGGTTTAAGATAATAATCATCTGACAGTTTGGCCGAGTGGTCTAAGGCGCCAGATTTAGGCTCTGGTCCGAAAGGGCGTGGGTTCAAATCCCACAGCTGTCAATTTTTTTATCCTCATTATTAAAATTTTCCCATCTAAACGACGTCGCTGTAACTAACTCTCCTCCTTCCCTGCAAACTAAACTACAATTACTAATCAGTGCTTGAAGAGAGAAAAAATGGCGAGAGCGATTCGGAACAAATCCGAGCTAACTCAGTTCGTAACTCGGTTCAATAATATTCTAGGGTTTAATTTAGGGTTAAATTCGCGCAATTATAGTAGAAGATGGTTGGAAACCCTAGCATTTGAAGAAGTAAGAGTTTCTAATGGAATCGAAAAGCCGTATAATTCTACTGCATTTGTTGTTCATGGACTTTTAGGTTCCGCGAGAAATTGGCGATCTTTCGCTCGCAATCTTTCTTCTTATCTCTCCTCTAATTCTTCTTCTGGTACTTCAATTTCTGCTAATTTCTTCTTTTATTGCAGTTTTTAGTGAATTGTTATGATCTAAATATAGTTACAAGTTTGAAATTGAATGTTAAAATTATGTAACTTGATGCTTAATATATTGAATTTTATTGTAATTGATACATTGTTGAGCCAGAAAATGTATATGTAATATAATTTCTTCTTTTCTTGCATATTTTAGTGAATTTTCATGATCTTAAAATATTTGCAAGTTTGAAATTGAATGTCAAATTATGTAGCCTGATGCTTAATATTTTGAATTTTATTGTATGATTTCATAATTGATAAATTGTTGAGCCAGAAAATGTATGTGTGATATGTATTTTAGACGAACTGCAAATTTTTATGGTCCTGAATTTCTGATTCTCAATGATTGTTTTTAAAAGTTTGTTGCATTGAATTGGAAAAATAAGTGATTGTAGCTTGGCCAATTTTTTATAGAATGGAGGATGGTGCTTGTTGATTTGAGGAGTCATGGAAACTCAGCTGGTGTGCAAGGTCTTCGCCCGCCGCATGACCTGGATAATGCTGCAGCCGATTTGGCGGCATTGGTGAAATCTCAAGGTTGGGATTGGCCTGATGTTGTTATAGGGCATTCCTTGGGTGGTAAGGTTGCATTACAGTTTGCTCAGAGTTGTGCTAGTGGAGATTATGGTGATTCCATAACGTTGCTGAAACAGGTATTAATTTGTTGAAGCTGTGTAATTTATGCATCAGAGGCGTCGTTTTTGGATATTCGTATTGTAGTTAACCGAGCAATTGACATAATCTAGGATATTCTAATTGTCGTCAATGTGTATGCATTTTTATATCGCACCTTTTTGTCTACATTACATGCATTGATTAATACCTTGTTGAGTTAGTCTTGAACAACGTTTGCTGTGTTATCCGTTTGCTGAAGAAAATGATCAACATGAGAGTGAGCAGGTCACGTGTCGCTAGTTTGTGACTGTGACAGTTATAAATACTGTGGTTGATAATAGATTGTTTGTGATGAAGATCTAGGCTGAGTAGGCACGTGTGGTTGGGCTTCACTGCTTCACATCTGTGCAAATCGCAATTTCATGGGCCAGCCCACCATATAACAATCCTGATTTAGTTACGGTGGACTCTATCAATTTTAATGAAACTGGTGTAGTCTGCCCGTGTAGATACACTTGGATCTATGAATAATGTGCTTTCTTAAACCATAAACTTGATCTTTCTGAGACATTGTTGATAAAACGGCTCCTTTTTCAAATTTTCTTGAGACAGGGCTTGTCTTAAATAATCAGAGTAACAGCAAGGTTTACAAGAGACTGAAGTTAGATTTTGAAGTATGCATATGTTTTTAGTTTTGAACTGTCTTATTCGTGTCAATTTGTCATCAAATCTCCTGTTTTATATCCTTTATATGCAAAGGAAAATTGTCGTCTGTAAGATTATTACCTTGCAAGAAATATTGGTCCCTATCCCATCTGGATTAGACTTTGGCATTATTGTTGTTGTGGTATAAAAATTTTGGTGAAATGCTGAATTTTATTGGACATATTTAGGGCAGATACTTTCCAGTTGGCTTTCATTGCATTAATATTGGGATATATCGTTATCATTTTAACTGGACATTTCTTCCATAGTCTTTACTGTTTAGGTTAATGAGTGTATATTTCTTTTTGATGCCGAGTTACTTTAGCTTCCATTTACATGATGCAGAACAGTTATGGGTATTGGACTCTGTTCCTGGAGTTGTGAGTCCTGAAGAAAGTAGTGGAGAAGTGGAACGAGTTTTGGAGACCTTGCAGAGTCTTCCATCAAAAATTCCTTCCCGAAAGTGAGGACACTTGAAATTTTCTTTTTCAATATTTTTTAATGTTGACTTTCGCCAATATGAGCAAGCTCTTGTTCCTTTATCCCTCTCAAGTCCTTTGTACAAATAGTTCTGCCTCATTAAAGGTGCCATCCCACTGTATGGCAGAGATAAATGAAAATTTTCATTCAGAATTCAAATCTCTTAGTAAAGATGCATCACTGATTGGAAAACCATATGAGATTTTCTCTTCATCGAACCTCAATTGCTAGACTTGTTTTATGGTTGTAGAATATCTTGAGACTGACAAGCATGGTGAAGTGTCATGCTTCTTAGACGCTAGAAGTAAGGCCTGAGAGATTGGCGTAGGTTCCTGGAACCGTCCTGCTAATATTGCTATCCTGCGAACATCTGACTTAACTCTTTAGTGGTTTTCTGTACAATAATACTGAGAAACTGTCTATATCCGGACCTTGCCCCTCTCCCAAAGAGAATGCGACACTTTCTTTTCCACAAAGGGATGTTAAAGAAGAAATCAGAATGAGACACATTTCTAGCAAAAAATGCGTCATTATTTTCACCAACTCGAATGGGTCATTGGTTTCAAGGGTCCACTCCTAGGGGTAGTGGCCTCATTTATATTAGCACAGCAGTACAAGCCTACTGGTTCTAAATGCAAAAAGAGTCCGGCTTAGCCCTTAGGTGCTGCCATGTCTTGACGTTGGTCCACCAAGTGTTGATGAATTTTTTTTTTTTTAGTATATATAGTCAATATTATATTCAGCTGTGATCTCCTCCAGGTGGCTCGTGGAACACTTGATGAAGCTGGGGTTTTCAAAGTCATTGTCTGAATGGCTAGGCACTAACCTGAAGAAATCTGATGACCATGAGACGTGGACCTTCAACCTTGAAGGTGCTTTTCAGATGTTCAATTCTTACAGGTTCACTAACATTTTCACCTTTCCCTTTTGTGTTATTTGCTTTAGATTTTCCGTTACTATATTGCTTTGAATTCTTCCCCTTCACCTTGCTCATAACTTAATTATGTTTCTGTAATTTTAGGGAGAAGGATTATTGGCCTCTTTTAGAGCACCCTCCGCAAGGAATGGAGATATCCATAGTTCAAGCAGAGAACAGTGATCGATGGGATCCACATGTGATCCAGAGGCTTGAAGTGCTTGCCAAGAAGGAAAGAGATGGATCTGAGGGGATCATATCTCATCATGTTCTTCCTAAAGCAGGGCATTGGGTTCATGTAGACAATCCCAAGGGACTCTTGGAGATTGTGGCCCCCAGGATTGCTTCCTTGGGTTAGTGAAGGCGGTTTGGAGGAGAAAAAGTTCTTGGTGTCTTCCAGAACAATGGATTCTTAGAGATTCTGATTAGAATCATTGTTAAACGCTAGCCTTCTATTATAGGCTGCAAAGGTGTGTATGAAACCACATAACAACAAAACCAAATTCTAAGGCATCCTACGTTATGGAAGAAACCTATTATATATTGTTGGTTTTGTTACAAAAATCCAATAACTGAATTGTTTCTGGCTTCTGCTGCGTAGTACGCTGTAGACTTGATTGGATGAGAAAACTGAACTTTTTAATGAAAGAACATGATACAAGCAAACTATGTCGAAATATTTTTCTTGAATCAGTATACTTTGTTAATAAGGTTTGTGATTACTTCCTTTAAAGAGATGATATAACAGTACTATTTGTGAATTGTGATTGTGAAATGTTCAAGAGAAATTGTGGAGCCTCCCTGGGGATGGGGAATGATGTTTATGTTGAGACTATTTATGTTTATGTTGATGGCGATGGTGACGATGATGGTGCTGATAATGATATAGATGACGACGATGACTTTCTTTACGATTTGGAGTTGCTACAGCAGACTCTGATGGAAATTGAGGACCCTGCATAGGGATCGAGACATGATGTCGAGGCCTCTTATGACGATGATTGTGTTCATAAAGAGCTGGATATGTTACTTCTAAAGACTTTGATGGAAATTGAACCTTCAGGATTTGGGCTTGGTGATGAGACCTCTTATGATGACGACGACAGTACTGGCCATAAGATGATGTTGCTTTTATTGGGAAATAACCAGAAGCCTTCTCTACATAGTAAACATGATGATGGTGATGATGATGGTGAAGCTTTTCACTGTGGCTATGGTGATCACGATGAGGCTGTTTCGAAGCTGATATTGAACCTGGGATCACTCTAGAACTCGGGTAAGCTGGATTTAACTCCAACGTATAGCCTTCCTGTTACATTAAACCCAAGAAAATAAATGTGGTATATTATTGTATGGTCATGAGCATACATTAGAAAGTCCCTTATTCTAATTATCCTCTTAACTCATTGGATAAGAGTAAACGTTACCTTCGAGTTATCTTCGTGCTGATTATTGGATGTTACTTGATGATGAGACAATGCAAAACAAAGTATAAAAAAGAACATGCTATAGCTAGCTCTCATCATCATCATTGTACCAAATTACACTGCACAACTTATCCAAGTTTCTTTTTTTTTTTTTTTTTAAAAAAAAAAAATCAATAGAAGATGAGTGTATATTTTTTTGGTGTGATTGGTGACTCCAATGGCTTTCTCTTGTAAAGCATTTATGTAACCATTTTGATATGCTTTAGGTATAAGATTGGTGATCTAATATGAGACATTATCTCAAAAAGGATGTTAGGTTAAAATCATTACTAATTGATGTGAGCCAAGATTTAGCTTGAATTGGAGATTTTTTAGCTCCAATTGATTTTAGCAGGTTCTAATTTTATATTTTATTGAATTATATACCAATATTAAGGTTGGATCTTAAGGAAGTGCCGATTTGCTATTAGAGTTTACATACATATAGCCTTGTGAGAATCATAAAGAGTGGGTCTAACGTCTGGAGCCTACTCCCTTCTAATAGAGTTTCCATTTCATGCATAGTCCTATAAGAATAGCATAAAGAGTGCTTAATTGCTGATACTCTGATAGAGTCAGAAAAATTCCCCATGCTATGTGTGGGCATCAATAAGGCAAGGCATTCATTGGTACTTTAACGGCCCTTGGTAAGCGTAAATGGTGGGAATGGTAATGCATTAGAGTGTAAATTTATACCGAAATCCAATGTCATTCACCTATGGTAATCTTCTTCATCCCAATATATCCATTTTCTTCCTAAAATCTCATTACTAACCAAACGGACCGTAAAGGTTATCTTCTTCATTTGCGGTTCGTCCATTTTGGTCATTTGAAGTCGAACAAGAGTGATCATGTTCGTGATATATCCATATATATACAATAATTTGGGGGAGAGGACTATATGCTTTAAACATCACATTAATATATATATATATATGTCAACTTTTTTTTTTTTTGAAAGAAAAATTTTATTAATTGCAAGCCAAACGGCATCTACAATAAGTATTAAAGAAAAACAAAATATAATCAAACAAGATATATATGTCAACTTAAGACTTAATTATACCGCCAAAGTTATATTATAACGAGCTCTATCAATTAGATTTTGGTAATCAAACATATGCTTGGCTTTGATATATAGGCGTAGTTTTTACTTCCTCACATTAATGACACTCCAATAGAAGATTTTAATTGGACCATGTATATATTCACATATATGGAGATATCATAGTTAAGAGTATTAGTTAATTTTTGATATATAGCCCATATAGTCGTATATAGAGACTTCAGTGAAGACTTTCGTCTATACAATTTTTCAAGAAGTTATTACTACGTGTTTCTGTCAAGAAATTAAGGATTATAATATGTTGTGAGATTTGATGTGGGCCCCAAGAGTGTTCGTCTGAGCTCCGATGTCCGTACACCTGAATCCTGCAAAACGATGTTAGACTACCTCGGGGGTGTTTCCGGGATCGCCCCTCCGACGCTCAAGTCAGTTGAGATTGAGGTAAAGAGAGAGAGTCTAGAGAGAGATGCTCTAGTTTGTTAACTGAGAATTCAATACCTGTTCATTGATGAAGCAGTTGGCTTTTATAGTGTTGGGGATTTCCCAAACAAGAAACATTGTTCAGATGGGCCTTTTGGGCATGTTACCTTTTTAGGCAATGATTATTCCATCCTTCTTAGAGATCTCCCAAAACACTGGTGAGTAGGTCAACTTATGAGTGGGACCCATTGCTGCCACCTGTACCCTGCTTTGGGGCTTTTAGGCTCCTTATTGGGCTGCTGATTATTTGAGCCCAAACAATTAGCCCCACGCCATAGATGGGGATCGCGGGGACTTGACTGGTGAGATGCCTGTCTGTGGCGGAATAACAACCGTCGCATTTCTGACTGGCTGACGACCGGCTTACTTCTTGCTAGAAGGAGGAACGCCGACCGGGTCCCCTTCCTGTTTGGAAGAAAGATGCCGACCCGGTTCCCTTTCACTGAATGGGGAGAGGGCCGACCAGGTCACTCCCTGCTGGATGGGGAGGAGGCCGACCGGGTCATTCCCTATTGAGGGAAGAATGCCGACCCGGTCTTCTCCTGGTGAAAATGGTGTGCCGACCCGGTCTCCTCTTGTGGGAAAGTGGAAAGGTCCGACCGGGTCACTCCCTGTTGAAGGGAGAATGTCGACCCGGTCCCTTCTTATTGGAGGAGGAGAGGTCCGACCGGGTCACTCCCTGTTGAAGGAAGAGTGCCGACCCGGTCCCTTCTGATTGGAGGAGAGGTCCGATCGGGTCACTCCCTGTTGACGGGAGAATACCGACCCGTCCCCTTCTGATTTGGAAGAGGAGAGGTCCGACCGGGTCACTACCTGTTGAAGGAAGAGATGCCGACTCGGTCTCCTCTTATTGAAGCAACTCGGTAAAGGAGACGGGCTCCTGGTGGCCGAGTGGGGTATTGGGTCACTCGGATGAGGGGCTAATGAGCCCCAGGTTGGTCCGAGTGGGTGCCAGCTGATACTTGGCCATATTTGACCAAGCATAGAAGTGACTCGGCAAAGGAGGGGAGCTCCTGTTGACGGAGTAGGGTGTTGGGTCACTCGGATGAGGAGCTTATGAGCCCCAAGTTGGTCCGAGTGGGTGTTAGCTGATACTTGGCCATATTTGACCAAGTATAGAAGCGATTCGGCAAAGGAGGGGAGCTCCTGTTGGCCGAGTAGGGTGTTGAGCCACTCGGACAAGGAGCTTATGAGCCCCAAGTTGGTCCGAGTGGGTCTTAGGCGATACTTGGCCATATTTGACCAAGTATAGAAGCGACTCGGCAAAGGAGGGGAGCTCCTGTTGGCCGAGTAGGGTGTTGAGCCACTCGGATGAGGAGCTTATGAGCCCCAAGTTGGTCCGATTGGTTGCTAGCTGATACTTGGCCATATTTGACCAAGTATAGAAGCGATTGTGCAAAGGAGGAGAGCTCCTGTTGGCCGAGTAGGGCGTTGAGCCACTCGGATGAGGAGCTTATGAGCCCCAAGTTGGTCCGAGTGGGTGCTTAGGCGATACTTGGCCATATTTGACCAAGTATAGAAGCGATTCGGCAAAGGAGGGGAGCTCCTGTTGGCCGAGTAGGGTGTTGAGCCACTCGGATGAGGAGCTTATGAGCCCCAAGTTGGTCCGAGTGGGTGCTAGCTGATACTTGGCCATATTTGACCAAGTATAGAAGCGATTCGATAAAGGAGGGGAGCTCCTGTTGGCCGAGTAGGGTGTTGAGCCACTCGGATGAGGAGCTTATGAGCCCCAAGTTGGTCCGAGTGGGTCTTGGGCGATACTTGGCCATATTTGACCAAGTATAGAAGCGATTCGGCAAAGGAGGGGAGCTCCTGTTGGCCGAGTAGGGCGTTGAGCCACTCGGATGAGGAGCTTATAAGCCCCAAGTTGGTCCGAGTGGGTGCTAGCTGATACTTGGCCATATTTGACCAAGTATAGAAGCGATTCGGCAAAGGATGGGAGCTCTGTTGGCCGAGTAGGGTGTTGAGCCACTCGGACGAGGAGCTTATGAGCCCCAAGTTGGTCCGACCGGGTGTATCCCCCTTGACACGCCACATGTCAACTCTTGATACCTGGGATGTTGGGACCCTTGTTATAGGCCGAGCTTGAGGGGCACCTCAAGGAGTTTTGACGCTTCAAATTCCTCGGGCTTAGGATGCTTTTCTTGATCTCGTTTGGACTCCTGTGGAATGGGTGAAGGGGTCCAATTAGGCCTCTATTGGAAGCCCATTAGAGCGACGCGGGGGGGTTTGCGTTGCACATCTCCCAAGGCGCTCCTATATAGGTATGAGAGGGGAGAGAATTTCAGGGTTACTTGCTCATTTCCTCATTCTCTCTCTCAAAAATCTCCAAATTCTCTCAACTTTTCAAAGTTCTTCCTCCAGTTTCTTCGTCCGACCAGGTACGCTTTTTGTTTTCTTAAGTTTTCTTTCTTTCTTTTCCTTTGAATAACCTCGGCCGACTCCCTTGTCTATAAATAATGGGAGATTCGTCCGAGTCGTCGGCTACCCTCCGACCTCACCTCCCTATAAATTATCCGAGGAGGTGAGGGGGATGGGAATACTTATGGGTGTCGGCTATAATAAATTGCCCCGACCCTCGGTTGTGCCCGACGCAGCGGTTGCTCTCCCGAGCCCTTCGTCTTCGGTGGAGGAGGAGGCCGAGGGTATCATTCCCTATCCTTGGGAAGTGTCGGCGGCCTATCCCCCTCAAGAAGTTATTTAGACAAATATTTATCTCGTGATGTAGTGCGGGTGGCCATGCGCGTGGGAGCGGGGAGAAGCGTCCACTTCGGGCCGAGAATTAGAGTATCCCGACACGGATCCAGAAAGGAGGTACAGTACCTTCTTCCCGAACCGGCGTAATAAAATCTTTGGCCGAGGACCTTCGGGGGGACGGCGACCGGAGTTCCCAAATAAAAGATCCTTACTATACGGTCCGCCCAGGAAGCCCATCATACGGTTCTGTCTCCACTCGCTTAGGTTGCATTGCCGTTTATTACAAGTCAATGGAGATGGGGCTTCGATTTCCGTTGGCCAGACTTCGTCATGGAGTTACTAAATACGTATGATTTGGCAATTTGTCAAATTTCTCCCAACTCCTGGGGAGGCATCAGTGCTTTTCAGTTACTCGCGTGACGATGCGAATCAGACCGACTCTCAAATTATGGAGGCATCTTTATAAGTTGGTCGAGGTTATGGTTGCAAACAACGGGCCGGGCGGGTGGAGTTTCCAAGTCCGACCGGGAGTGCGGGCCTTGTTCTTAACCTCCCTACGTCACGAGAAAGGGTTTCGGAGGGAATTTGCCTTCGTCTATTTCGGCGGAGATTGGGGGATTCCCTGGTTCCCCTTCGGCCGGAGCCCCTAGTCGCCCTTAACTTCCGAGTGGGAGAGCTTGATGATGAGGAAGGGGCGGCGGCCTGCTACATGCAGACCGAATCTAGGATCGTTAATGGCGGCGAGGTATTCGTACCTGGTCAATGGTTGCCTGACCGCATGCTCTTCAAAGACGAGCACTTCCTCTCGGCCATGGGTCTGAGTTCGACCTTCCCGAAGGGTAATCAACCGAGGAGATGGGGCGGTCGGTCTATTAATTTTTGCATTCTATTTTGACTAACACTTGTGCACTATGTTTTGTTTTACGAACCCGCGAGCCTATATTGAGGAAGTGGATCCGACCATGGCCGAAAAAGCGAATGTGGCGGCGATGAGAGCGGCTCGGTTGAAGGCCGAGATTGCAGCGAAAACCATGAAGGTCCCCGCTCCTCCCAAGGTAAAAATTTCATCCTCCTATTGCCTGTATTTTAGCCCGACCGACTATTTACTTGCCTTTATTTTACTGACTATTTTACCTTTGCCTCAGGACCCTGCTAAGCCGAAGACCAAGAAGAGGAAAGAGCGGTCTTCTGATAAAGTAGCCCAGACCGAGAAGGCAGTCGCTCGGTCCAAGGCCGAGCGGGAAAGAGCCAAGGCCGCTCGTGAGGAGGCAAGCGAGTAAATCCGTGGAAGTTATTAGCCCCAAGGGTCCCCCAGCACGAGGCCAGAGCGGGGAGACCTTTCCCTTCATTCCTCGATTTCCGGCCGATCGGGAGTCCCCAATATACTCCTTTGTCTCCAACCGCGGAGTTGCACGGGGACGGCTCGAGGGCGCGATTTCGGTGCTCGCTCCCTTTACGGGGCGAGCCGAAAAGAGAAAGAGACGGCGCGGGTCCGGGGCCCTTGAGCACATTTACACTCCTGGCGGCCGGGGAGTATATTGAGATTACCCACGGTCGGAACGAGACCAATGAGCTTTTTCGCGCCTGGCACGATGTAAGAGTTTGTTTTTCTTCCTGTTCGTCTTTGATTTTACTTCACGATCTTTCTAACTCTTCTTCCGTTTCAGTTCTCCGCTCGAATGGCCAATGTCGCCCGGGAATCGGGTCGGCTTGGCCGAGGAAGTTCTTCGACCTCAAGGAGGCGGCCAAAAGCATTTCGACGAGCTCTATCGGGTCAAGGAGGACAAGCGGATTGTCGAGTCCAAGTTCGAGGATGCGGAGAATGCCATAAAGAAAGATCGGAAACATTTCGCCGAGGAGCGGGAAAAGTGGGTGAAGGGAGAAGGCCGACCTTACACTTGCCCGGGACTCGGCAAAGCTGCTAAGGACGACGCCCTCGCCAAGGCGACGAGGCCGAGGCGAAGGTGATCGATCTTGAGGCAAAATTGGGCGAGGGTGGAGGGCAAGGTTAAGACCGAGGAGCAGTGGTTCTCCGACTGGGAGAAATCCGAGGCTGCCGAGGTGTACGCCAATGAGGTGGGCAGTGCGGCGCACAAGATGGGGGAGGACGAGGCCCTTGATCGGCTGAAGAAGGTTCTGGCCGAGTCCTGTCCTAACTTGGTTTGGGCTGATGTCTGGTCAAGCTATCAGATGTCCATTGACGCTGACAATGCTGCCATCCTGGCTCGGCTGAAGGCAGAGGGGGCTGGCTCCGATGATGATGAGGGGGACGATGAGGGCCGAGTCGACGTCAATGTCGTCGACGGCGATGATGATGCTGATGCGGCCGACAATGTCGGTCGAGGGGAGGAGCTAGTCGGCGACAACACTGAAGCGAATGCCGAGAATGTGACGGACCTTCCCCCTCCTAGCTCTTAGGATATACTTTTTGTAATGACTTCTGTAATGCTCGAGCTTCCTTAATGAAATTTATCATTTGGTCTTCAATTTCCTTGTTTGTTGATTGCAATATTATCCGACTAACTTTATTAATTCCAACTGACTTTGTTTGTTAGTTAAAATGCCGATCAACTATAATTTCTGGGAAAAGTGCCAACTGTTTCGACTGGTTAAGTCTAAATTGATTCCGACTAACTTGTTTGTTTAATAAAAATGCCGACCGGCTATGATTAAGCTATTACAATATGCCCCTATTGCAATTAACAAACTTTACACGTAGTATATTTTAAGGTTGTCTGCGTTCCAGGGTCGGGCCAAGGGGATGCCCTCGGCGGACTCTAGTCGGAATGTGCCGGGCTTGATAATTTCCGTTACTTTGTACGGACCGTCCCAGTTAGGTCCTAGTTTTCCCTTCAGATGTGAGAGCCCAGTGGCCTCGACTTTCCGAATGACCCAATCACCGAGTTGGATTGGGCGGAGCCTCACTCGGCGGTTAAACATCCGAGTGACTCTTTGTTTGTACTGAATGGATCTTAGCAGCGCATTGCCCCTTGTCTCGGGCAGCAAGTCTAGGCTGATCGGTTTTTCTTCTTCGTTCTTCTCGAATTTATAGAAGGTCATTCGAGGAGAGGGGATGCCGACCTCCACTGGTAGGACTGCTTCACTCCCATATACCAAGCTGAACGGCGAGTGCCCCGTTGCTTCCTTGGCGTAGTTACGGCCGACCGAGAGGACCCGGGTAGGTCGTCGACCCATGCTCCTTTGGCAGCCTCCAAGGACTTCTTGATTCCTTTGAGAACTATTTTGTTAGCCGACTCAGCTTGCCCATTCGTTTGGGGCCTAGAGACCGCAGAGAACTTGGTGCATATTCCGAAACGGGCACAATATTCCAGAGTAGGACCACTGTTGAATTGGCGCCCATTGTCGGAAATTAGTACCCTAGGAACCCCGAACCTGGTGATAATGTTCCTCCAAATGAATGCTTGAACCTGCTTATCTGTTATGGAAGGGAGTGGCTCGGCCTCAGTCCACTTAGTGAAGTAGTCGATAGCGACTATGAGGAACCTTCTTTGACCTGAGGCTGGGGGAAATGGTCCGAGTAAGTCCATACCCCATTTATCAAATGGCAGAACTGCTTGAATTGTTGACAAGGGGGTGGTTGGTGCCCTGGGGATGTCCGAGTGGATCTGACAGGATGGGCACCTTTTAACCAGCTCGTGAGCATCAGATTTCAGAGTGGGCCAGTAATATCCGGCTCTGAGAGCTTTTCCCGCTATTGTTCTTCCCCCTTGATGGCTTCCACAAGCCCCTTGGTGAATTTCCCTGAGGATGTAATTTCCTTCCTCGGGAGTGACACATTTAAGCAAGGGATGAGTGAAGGACTTTTTGTAGAGTTGATTCTCATGCCATAGAAACCATCCGGACTTGTGCTTGACTCGGTCAGCCTCCTTGTGGTCCTCGGGTAGTTTCCCGTCTCTCAATATCCGACCACCTCATCCATCCATTCAGATGTCCGATTCAATACAAGCTGTTCCTTGGCATTGATCTTTGGGGCCTTAGGAGGACTTCCCACATGATTGTTCGAGGAGCCGACCCTTCTGCCGAACTGGTCATTCGGGCTAAAGCATCAGCTTGCTGATTTTCTGATCGGGGTACGTGGGTGATATTGAACTGAGATAGCTGTTTGATGATGCCCTGGGCCTTGGCCAAATACATTCTCATGTTGTCTTCCTTGGCCTCGTACTCGCCTGATACCTGGCCCACAATCAGCTGTGAGTCGGATTTAGCATTGATCGTGGTTGCTCCTAGGGCTGTTCACATGGGTGGGTCGGACCGGATTTTGGACCGGACCGGAGATTCGGTCCGGTCCCGGTCCGTGGAAAGTGACGATTTCGGGTTTCCGGTCCGGCCCGATCCAAACCGGAAAAATCGGATCCGGGCCAGGAACCGGAATTTTAGTATTTTTTTTTTTTAAAGCGCCAGCCCAAGTCATTTTTACGAGTCCAACGAGTCCAAACAGGTCCAACGAGTCCAAATAGAATATTTAAAATCCAAAAAAAAAAAAAAAATTGAAAATCGGAGTCCAAACAGTCCGGACGGGGACCGGACCGATTTTTCCGGTCCAGCACTGGACCGGACCGGAAAAATCAGGTCCGGTCCCCGGTCCACCAAATCCTACAAATCCGGTCCACCGGTCCAAGCAGGTCCGGTCCGGTCCGGTCTTGGACCGGTGAACAGCCCTAGTTGCTCCGGCTAGGATGCACAACTCTAGTCCGAGGATCAGGGCTTCGTATTCGGCTTCGTTGTTAGAGCTTAAGAATTCGAATTTGATAGCGTATTCCATCTTTTCCCCGACCGGAGGCTTGATAACCAACCCAGCTCCACACCCTGTTTTGGTGGATGAGCCATCCACTTGCAACTCCCAACTATCCTGTTGGCTGGATTGGGGCCTGGACGTACATTCGGTTATGAAATCAGCTAAGGCCTGGGCTTTGATTTCCCTCCTGGGTTCATATTCCAACCCGAAATCTGCTAGCTGATCCGCCCAGTCAGTCATCCGGCTAGAGTGATTCCTGCTTTCGATGAGTTTCTGAGCGGCTGACCTGTGAGAACCTTGATTGGATGGGCCTGAAAATAAGGCTTGAGTTTCCGACTGGCCATTACCAAGGCGAAGACCATCTTCTCGACCTCGCTGTATTTGGCTTCGGCTCCTCGGAAGGCGTGACTTATGAAGTAGGCCGGGTGTCTTTTTTTTCTTCTCTCGGCCACCAAAACAGCGCTGAGCGTGTATTCTGAAACAGCTAAGTAAACGAACAGCGTTTCCCCCGGTAAGGGGGAGATTAACTTTGGGAGTGTTGATAGATGCGTTTTGAGGGAGGTGAAAGCCTGTTCGGCTTCGTCATCCCAAGTGAACTCTTTTCTTTTCAGAGCTTTGAAGAAGCATAAGCTCTTATCTGCTGACCGAGATAAGAAGCGGTCGAGTGCAGCCAAACAGCCTGTTAGGCGTTGTACCTCTCTCACATTCCGAGGGGACTTCATTTCTACCACTGCCTTAACTTTGTCAGGGTTGGCTTCGATTCCCCTCTCATCGACCAGGAACCCGAGGCACTTTCCTCCCTTCACCCCGAATACGCATTTTTTCGGGTTCAGCATCATGCGGTATTTCCTCAAGGTACTGAGGGTCTCTTTTAGATCTGAGGGGTGATCACCCTGAGCTTTGCTTTTGACGATCATGTCGTCAACGTATACCTCGATATTCCGACCCAGTTGGTCGCTGAATATCTTGTTGACTGTGCACTGATACGCAGCCCCCGCATTCTTGAGCCCGAAGGGCATCATTTTGTAGCAATATACCACTTGATTGGTGACAAAGGCGGTATGAACTCGATCATGCTCTGCCATCGGGATTTGGTGATACCCCGCGTTTGCGTCCATGAAGCTTAGGAGAGCGTGACCTGCCGTCGAGTCGACCAGTCTGTCGATTTTAGGCAGAGGGTGGTTATCTTTTGGACAGGCCTTGTTCAGGTCTGTGAAATCCACGCACATTCTCCATGCCCCACTCGACTTTTTGACTAGGACTACGTTGGTCAACCATTTCGAGTACTGACATTCTTGAATGAACCCCGCTTCGAGCAATTTCTTGACTTCGGCAGCTGCCACGGTGTTTCTCTCGGGGCCTTGATGCCTCAGCTTTTGTCTGACCGGCTTGAATCCCTCTTTGATGTTCAGCTCGTGGCACATCATTTTAGGGTCGAGCCCGGGCATTTCGGTGGTTTCGTAGGCGAAGACATCTCTGTACTCTGTTAACACTTGGATGATCTCCTTTCTTGTTTGAGGGTCCATGGCCTTGCCTACTCTCAAAGTCCGACCGTGCTTCTCGTCGATGATGACTTCTTCGTCGTCCTCGACTGGCTGAGGGCGCTCATATTGCTTGGGGTTCTCGGTAAGATAAACCCCGAGCCCACTTGAGGGCTGATCGTCTTCCCGTTTTCTTTTCTTCGAGTCCTCTGGGACGTGGACCTTGTTTTTCAGGCTATTCACATAACATTCCCTGGCTGCCTGCTGATCCCCCTGGATTTTTTCGACTTTACCCTCGTCGGTTTCATACTGCATGAGGAGCTGGTAAACTGAAATTGCTGCCTTGACCTTGTTCAGAGTTGGTCTTCCAATTATGATGTTGTATGGCAGAGGGATGTCCACCACTAGGAAGTCAATCGGTAGGCTTCTTCCTTTGCCCTTCTCTCCCATCCGAGCAGGCAACTTTATGGATCCGACAGGATGTACCGAATTTCCCCCGAAGCCTACGAGTGGCTGATTGAGCGGGGTTACATCCTTCTCATTGTACTTCAGTTTCCTGAGGCACTCCAGTGTGATTATATCTGCTGAAGATCCACTATCCACCAACACCCGTTTGACTCTGGCATTAGCCACCTTGAGTTCGATGACCAAGGGGTCGTCGTGGGGCGTGTGTAGGGGCCGACTAGACTCTCAGAATGTCATGATGGGACAGTCGGGTCGGGGATGATGGACGTCGAGTACACGGTGCTTTAGACTCGGAGGTGGGCTTTGCGTGAGCGGCCGGTTAGGGCCGCCCGACGCGAAGCCACCCGCTATGACCCCGATGAAGCCCTCTGGTATCCCCGCGTGTTGGATTGACCAACCTTCTGTTTGCCCTTTTCCTCCCTAGAGTGCTTGAGGTACCGGTTCAGCTTCCCCTGGTCAGCTAGGTTGTCCAGGGATTTCTTAAGTTCCCTACAATCCTTGGTGGTGTGACCGCACTCTTTGTGGAATTCGCACCATTGGCTTTTATCTCGCCGAGCGACCGACGTTCTGATGGGAGGTGGGCGGGGCATCATGGATTTATCCCTGATGTCTAAGTAGATTTCTCTTCTGTTCTTGTTGAATCGGGGGTCGATGCCATGGTCGTTAAACCTATCTGACCGACCACCCGTTTTTCGCTGCTCGGCCGGTCCTTATGATTTCCTTCTTCTTTCCTCTTCTTGCTCCCATCGTCTGAGTGACGACATATGTCTGTCGCTTGGATGAATCTTTGAGCCCGAGTCATTGCTTCGGAGAAGGTTTGCACTTCGTTCTCAGTCAAGGACCATCTGAGCCGACCAGGCTGAAGGCCAGACATTAAGGCGGCGAATGCCACTGCATCTTGTAGATCGGAGATTTTTAATGACTCCTCATTGAACCTTTTGATGTAGTCGGCTAGGCTTTCATTCTTCCCCTGCCTAACTCCCATCAAATGGAGACTTGTTTTCTTTTGTCTTTTTCCAGCGACGAACTGGTGAATGAATAGATCCTCAAGTACTGAGAAATCCGTTATGATCCCTGCGGGAAGCTCTTGGAACCAGTTCAGGGCCAGTCCTTTCAGAGTCGTGGGAAAGAAACGGCACCAAGTGGCCTCGCAGCCAGTTTGAACGCTCATTTGTGCTTTGTATGTAGCCATATGATCATCCGGGTCTGTCAGGCCCGTGAATGGTTCGATGGTAGGTGTTTTAATTTTTCCTGGGCTGGGCGCCTCAAGTATGTCCTGGCTGAATGGGACCATAAACTTGAGCGCCCCACTGTTGATCCGAACGGGTTTCGATTGGGCTGAGTCGCCACGCCCTTCCCGCTGAGCGGCTTTTTTATCAAGAATGTGCCTAGCATCTAAGCCCTTGCTGAGCCGTTTCTCGTTTAGGAAATGCCGAGCATCATGGGGTTTTTTCCCGACGTTACCCCTGGGTGACTTAGACACGTGCGTCTCCTCACCCCGCAGAGCGGATCTTCCTTTAGACCCGTGCCGCTCTTCCTCCCCCTGTCTGGACCGTTGCCGATCGTGCTCACTATGCTCCCTCGGGCCCGACCGCTGCCGGCTAGGCTGACCTTGGTTCTCTGCCCGAAGGGAGGGGACCAGAGTTTGGTCTTTAGGGGGCTGAAGAAAGCGTCCCTGCTGTAGGTTGGCTAACATGTCCATCAGGCTTTCTTTGCAAGGTCTGCTTTGAGCCGAGCGGCTATCAAATTTATATCCGCCGTGGATATGGGATGAGGGTCGGCATGTTGTAGCCGCTTGTGAGGGGGTCCCCGCTTGTTTCGATCGACCGCTCCTCTTCATGGTCGAGGGTTTGAACGATCGGCGTCCTGGGCCGTTCAGACCTCCGTTGGTGAGATGGTGAAGGATCCCTTTCGGACCTCTGAGCCTGTGCTGAGGGATGTCTGGTGCGAGTGCTCTTGGCTGGGGCCATTGTGAAGTGGTTCTTACTGAGTGGTGGCGAAGCGACTTTGATTGTAACTTCCCCACATACGGCGCCAAACTGTTTCTGTCAAGAAATTAAGGATTATAATATGTTGTGAGATTTGATGTGGGCCCCAAGAGTGTTCGCATGAGCTCCGATGTCCGTACACCCGAATCCCTGCAAAACGATGTTAGACTACCCGGGGTGTTTCGGGATCGCCCTCCGACGCTCAAGTCGGTTGAGATTGAGGTAGAGAGAGAGTCTAGAGAGAGATGCTCTAGTTTGTTAACCGAGAATTCAATACTGTTCATTGATGAAGCGGTTAGGCTTTTTATAGTGTTGGGGATTTCCCAAACAAAGCAACATTATTCGGATGGCGCTTTTGGGCATGTTACCTTTTTAGGCAATGATTATTCCATCCTTCTTAGAGATCTCCCAAAACACTGGTGAGTAGGTCAACTTATGAGTGGGACCCACTGCTGCCACATGTACCCTGCTTTGGGGCTTTTAGGCTCCTTATTGGGCTGCTGATTATTTGAGCCCAAACACTACGTGGATTTTATTTTATTTTTGTTTTGAGGGGGGGGGTTATTTCGTGAAAATTCTTTCGAATCAATATACTCGGTACTTTATTATGATGATGGATATGTATGTTTTGCAATGGATAATGGATGCATGAGGTATCATGGCCTCGACTTGCTTATTATTAGTATTAGTAATAATATGTAACAAAGTATTACTTATGGCCAAAAGTAAGATAAGAACTTTGATGGAAGTTTAGGAGAACCCTCAGGTGATGCTCCAACAGGTGCATGGGCATGATGGTGAAGCCTCTGATGATGATCGTGAGGAGTACCCTCTGGTGCTGCCACAGGTACATGAGCATGATGGCGAAGCTGATGATGATGACGATGATGATGATGATGTCCATGATGACTATTCTCCCGAAATACATAATCATACTCCGGGTTCAAGATATCATGAGAATCATGGCCGTGTTGATCAAGGGACATTGCTTGATGATGAGACATTACTATGAAATAAGCTAGGAAGAAGAGCATACTTGCTTTCAACATCATTATATTGCTACCAAACACACTACACAGAATAAGAGTTAATTTCTTATATCTATGAATGATATTTAGACAAATGGGGAAGATGGTATTTATAGTGTGAAAGTTGAGTCCATTTATTCTCTTGTATTAAAGCGTATCAGTTTTGATTTCTACCAGCGAGATCTCATCTTACAAAGGATTTAAGGTGGTAATTATTGCTATTTTAGTATCAGAAAGGATTTTATGTTTGGCCTACAGCAAATCAATGATGTAAATCCAAATAAGTTGCTATATTTATTTGCTTCGTCCATTGTATGATGTGGCCTTTTTGGTACATTTGTCAAAATATACTTTCACACTCCCATCCCAACTACCTCTTTGTCATGTACAATGGGGATCTTGGGAGGCTCCCCAAGAGAGAGAAAATGGAGAGCTACTTCTTACTCGATAATGGGGGTTTTGGGTGTCTTGAGTGTATCTATATAGAGACACTTTTCAAAGTGTCTCTTGGAGAAGATATCATTTTGGAGAAATGGAAAATGACTCTCCATTGCCCTAACCAATCAATTGGTAGCATATGATAGAAAAGAATGAGTTTCATTAATTGATATGGAGATCATTACATAGAGAAATATACGACGGAGAACTCTTAAATAGTTATCTTGTTGTTGAGTGTTTTTTAGATATAGCTTTTTAGAGTAGCTTGAAGAGAGAGAATAGTGGAGAGTTCATTAGAGAGTCATTACCATTATACATACTTAGCTTTTACGGTTAAGGAACATAACTTTATAATGGTACATTGTGTTTTCTTTTTAGTTTTTTCTATGAATTATTAGTGGTACATTGTGTTTTGTAAAGACGTCAAATTTTCAGAACCACTTACAGTTAATTTTATATCTATCTCTATTTTTTTTTAAATCTACATAATTAGACTTTCACGCATGTCAATGAAGAGCTTTGATCATTAATATCTTTAATTACGAACAAGTAAACATTATAAAACGTTGATATTAGAAGAAAAAAAACTTTATGATCAGACCAAATTAACAAGATCCCACATGACTATGTTTTTCCTTACGGCATAAATTACAAATGATAGTCAAATTGAAATATATAAATAGTGTCACAATACAAAGTGAGTGAATTAATAAAAGAATAGAGTAGTACTTCATATAATATCTCACCCATATGTGAAGGACAAAATCTCAAAACCACCCCCAATTAAAACAATCTTTGTTACCCTCTCTAAGTCGTTCACTCTATCCCATAATCACCCCTTCCCCTCGTTTGTCATTTCCCGTTTTCCCTCATCCATCCCATTCCTCCTCCTTTTGGGTGCTCCTTAGTCCTTACTACTACCCCTTACATCTCTAGGCTCCCCCCCCCTTTTCTCTTTCATCGTTTGTTGTCTCTTGCAAAATTGTAAAGCTTGTTCATGAAAGATACTACACTCGAATGCATACATTATACACTCGAGTGTACCATGTGCATGCTTTGCATATTTGCTCATTTGGAACTCTCCTTATTATGCGAAATCTGCTTATTTGGAGGTTTCCAATGAACAATGAACAGAAAAATAACCTTGGTGTACCATGCTCATAGTACACCCGTATGTATGGTAAAAGTTGTAGCAATGATATAGCAAACTTTGGCTGCAAAGGATAAATTTGATCACCTTCAATTTTCTCACAGCCTCGTTCCAAATTAGTTAAGAGTCAAGGCAAAATCGAATTATTGCTCAAAAATCCCTAGACTAAGCCCACATTACGTGACATACCTACACTCAACATCGAATCAAACAAGGTCAAAGACTAGGTCAAAGACTAGCTCAAAGTCTCAAATACTTGCATTTGCTTTATGTATAAGTTCAAAGCCCAAGTAACCGCGAGGATATAGCACAGTGGTGTTGGCGATCACCTCCGATCCCAAATATCGAGTCTCTCACTCGCGGGGAAGGATCCCCACTTCCCCTTCCTCGAGCGAACTTCATCTTACTTTAAAAAAAAAAAAAAAGTTCAAAGCCCAATTATGTCAAATATATATGATTCGGGTCTATATTCAAGGACATATTCATCCATTGATTACTTTTTTTTTGCTGATGGGTCGCTATTACCTTTTGATAACTATGAAGAAAAGGCTTACAAAAAAAATAAAATATAAGCTCAGCTCCCTGCATTCCACTCCAAGCATTGCTAATAGAAAAATAACTATAGAGGAATCACTACATCACACTAGTTACGAGTTCCTTGCATGCACAGATTCTATTGTTTAGCCTATGTACCATGACATCCTTGCCAGCTAGAATATATTTCCAGGTAACAAGGCATACTGGAGTACTGGACTTGATCCAAGTAGCAGATAGTGAAAGCCAAAAACAAATAGATGTATATGAAAAGCATTCCAACACATCCCGATAATCCATTAAACTATAAAAGCTTTGTATTAATCTCAAACATCTTCAAAATTGCATATTTCAAACAAACCTCCATAATGCATAAGGGTAATTCGAAACTACAATAAGTTCGACTTCAAAAATGAAAGGAAAGGCTTTAACAGCAAGCTAGTCTACTCAAGCCATAGCAATAAGATAATATGACCAGTGTTTGAATAAGACAAATCACAGCCTCCTTCCCCTTCTTCCTCCCTTTCTGCGGGTACTGTCTGTTGGGATGGGAGTCACGTCCTCTGAAGAAAGGAATAAAAAAGATAAATCAATACTGCATGAAGTGTACCACATAAAATGAATTGGAAAATCAACTAAACATAAGGTTCGATGAGGATGCCAAGTATAAACTAGAAGTATCATGAGCACAACACTAACACTTGTAAAGGTTAAATAGGTTCAGAAAGAAAATTAAAAATTCTGAGCCACACTATCTGATACCCAAGTTGCAGTGAAAACTACCTTCTTAATAGTATTGTGATTCAAATAAGAGGTTCTCCAAAATAAATAAACAAAAAAAATTTGTGGCAGTGGTAATAAAATTAGATTATGGAACATGCAAAAAAAAAAAAGTAGGACTTACCAATACGGCCAATTTTCATGCCTGAACGGGCAAGGGCCCTCAGAGCAGACTGAGCACCAGGTCCAGGAGTCTTGGTTTTGTTTCCTCCAGTAGCACGGAGTTTAATGTGGAGGGCAGTAATACCAAGTTCCTGTACATTACAATCCATTCTCAACATTAACAGGATATAAGAATATGTAGCTATTTCCCCCGACAGAAAACAAAATGAGGTTAACCTTGCATCGTTGAGATACATCTTGAGCTGCAAGCATAGCAGCATATGGGGAAGATTCATCTCTGTCAGCTTTCACCTTCATCCCACCTGAACCCAACAATGTACACCGTCATATTAATCTAATTGACAAAGGAACATGAGAAGTGTGTGAAACAACCAAGACCTCAAGAGTAGACAATTCCACGGAAACACTAACGTCAACAACCTCAAAACATAAAGAACTTAAAATGTACTAATGAAAGGCACCAATAAGAAGGTGAGGAAGCACTTTCAGATTATCAGGGAAAGCAATAAAAGAGTAAGGGTCAAGCAAGATATAGGAGAACAATTAAAGACGTATCATACTTCACTTGTATAAAAAAGTAACTAAGTGAGCCAACCATGTGACATTTGAGTGTCATACAAAGAAAACTCTATAGGCAGATGAAAGCCCCTACATGTACAGAGTAACAAAACACATAGCTCACAAACTAATTAAACTATACTATTGTGATAAAGTATCCATTTCCACAAGCACGAAATACTTCATTTGGAAGCCTCATTTAACAAAGAATGAAGTAACACTTCGCAAATATAGCAAGGATAATAATTGATGATTGCAGCATATGCTTCATAAAAAAAAAATCATTACAATGAACTGACTCGCAAACAAAATAAGCTCGAATAGTTCATCAAAATCATACAATATTTGAGGCCTCCCAACAAAATATTTCCTTCCACCAAAGTTCCAAAAAAGGCACTGTTGTGCTGTTGGCAGATCCATGGTGACTTAACGATTGTAATTTTAACAATCGTAATTGACACACTCATTTCAAACCAATTAAAGAATTATAAGTAATTTTCACAATGTAAGGAATAATGCCCAAAAATGATACGTATATCATTTCAAAATCCTAATCAAATTCAACTGCTCGAATAATAAACGATTGAAAGATAAAATTAGGTTCTTTCTAAGACATGATCAGAAGCCGTCAAATGAAAATTAGTACCTAGTTATAAAGTACTCCCTCCGGTCTTTATTAGTTTACCCCTTTCTATGGGGCACATTTGCCGATACACTAATTTGAACCTTAATATCTCTAATTATCAATAAGCAAAAATTAAAAAAATTTGATATTTGGATACTACACATTGAGATGAATCTAATAAGATCTCACATGACTATATTTTTCCTTAAGTACAAATCACAAGAGATAGTCAAAGTCATGTATGTGAATAGTGTCAAAAGTCAAAAGGGGTAAACTAATAAAGACCAGAGGTAGTATAAAACAATTAAGCTAAATTCAAACAGAAAATAAAAACTTATTGAAACCAAAATAAACAACTGCATCGAGAAAACCTAATCAACAGCAATTTAATCAAAACAACTACAAAAATCAATAAACAAAACAAAAACTTTACCTGTAATACGAACAAGGGTTTCTCTTCCAGACAAATCAGTCACATGCTACAATTCATCACAAAAAAAAACACCATTACACAAAACGATTCAAACATCACTCAAATCAAAAAAAAAAAAAAAAACAGCACTGAAAAAAATTGAAAAATTTAACATTCACTTACGATAAAAGTATCATTGAAAGAGGCAAAAATGTGCGCAACACCAAAAACGTGTTCTCCCTCTTTAACAGTAGGACCAAGAGTAACAGTCTCTTCCTTAGGCTCTTTGGTCTTTCTCCTCGACGACTGTAATCAATCGCCATTAACAAAATCAAAATCAAAATCAAAAACACTAGATCTTCAATTGAAAAAGCAAAGTTAAAGAGCTCAAATTTGGAGCAATAATGGAGGAGAGAGAAAATCGCACTTACCATGGTTGCAGAGAAGACGGAAGAGAGAGAAAAATGAAAGTTAGGGTTAGGGTTTTTGTGAATGAGGAGACAGTGCGGAAAACCCTTGAAAGCTCAAATAATGAAGAGGAGAAGGAAGGAAGATGAGGTTGTCTAAGTTTATATAGCTAGGGTTTTTGTGATTTTTGGGATGGAATTATGGGCTTGTTAATTTTTTCAGTTTTATGTATTTGGAGATAATGGGCCTATTATATGGTTTTGTCATGTATTTATTTTACACGGACCCGTGAAATTCGATGTTTATTAAAATTTGGGCCGAATTTTTGTGCCCAAAGCCCGCTATTTCGGTCCACAAATAGCGGGATTATCAGACCGAGTCAAAAGTTAGACTAAAAAGCCATTTTCGACTTGCCCAAAATCCGTCCCAATGCCAAAAAAATCGAGTCGAACCCGAATCTAGGCACAAAAAAAAATATGCTCAAACCCGGGAAAAAAATCAGGTTGGGCACATTTAATCAGCTCTATTTCAAATAGAGGGATATAAAAGGAGGGGAATCAAATAGAGAAGATAAATGGTAACAATAATTGTTACTTTTACTGGGTGTTTGGTTCAACAATGGAAATGAATCACTTGTGAGGGATTCCCTTTCTTCTTATTTGGTACGAAAGTTTAATAACAAGGAATCAAGTTTTCTAGTTTGCACACCAAAGAAACTAATTGCATATTAGAACCAATTATATCCTAAAAAACCCTAAAAACAAGAAATTAACCGCAAATTTGCATACACAAACGCATATTATGACCAATTACATAGAGAAAAATCAACAATTTTCAGTTTAAATACATGTTTCAAAAAATCAAACAGAGAGAAAATGTGTTTCACTCGAACTCATTACCTAAGAAAATGGAGTAATGGGGGAGCGAAATCTTATATCCTTATCTCAGCGGCAACAAATTACTTTCAAGTTATCGCAGACGAAAAAGCAACGAGAAGAAAGAGATAGAAAAGCATGTAATAACCAGAATTTTAATCTTGTTTTATCAGTTAATAATTATGTTTATTAACTTAATTGAGTCCTAAATTTTTTCCAAAATAATCATGGTTAAGTTATATTCTAAAATAAACATATTTACTTTAGTTATTTCAAAAGTGAATTTTATGGCAAAAGTTTAACTATAATGTAGTACTAATGGTTTTATAAGCAAAGCATATTTATTTATAAGTTTAAAAGTCAACCTTAACAAAAACTCAACACTTGAAAAAGGTCAAAGTTTGACATTGTAGTTCACTAAAAGAAAGAAAGAATAAAAGCTGATGTACTACTTAGCTCCCAAATTCTACACGGCACACCCGACCACCCACACCTTCTTCTGCCTTCTCTCTTATGTTGTCTCCTCCCTTGCTCCCTAAGGTGAAGAATCACCAATCACCATTATCCCACCTCCATTTTGTTACCCTAAATTCAGCTATAAATACCCATTGAATTGGAGCTTGAAATCACAACCAAAAATCAAACAAAGCTCCTAATTCCTTATGCTTTCTCTCGGCGCACCCCCTCTGACCACCGGAAAATGGTCGTCGGTGAGACCTGCTAGCTGCTACCACCACTGCATTGCTGTAGCTCCAACCACCCGCTCCGATGCTCTCCACCTCGTCCTACCCTGCTTTCTCCTATTCGTGTTGCTCGTTGTTGCGGTTCCAAAACATGTACCTGCCAAAATGGTCAAAAGTTAATGTTTACGAATTACAAAAGTTGCGCTATGTCCAAAACCTGTACTTGCCAATGAACTAAGCTCACACAAATGGTCCTTACTAGCATACTATTCAATGATAACGTTTTCAGTTAGTATTTTCGAACAAGTACCCAAATGATATGATTTATGCATGTGCATGAAAAATGGTTACGAACTAAAACCATTTTTACGGGCTCGAGTGAAGTTACTGAGTTTTCAACTCATTTTAGGTTATTTTTTGTGTTTTTCGTTTTCTCTATTAATCTGTAATTATTTAGGTTTTATGAAGATAGCACAGGATCAATTATATCAAGGATGCTCCGGAAAGATTAAGTTGGAGTGACTCGGTATGTATTTGGGATATTTAGGATATTATGTAAAAGGATCATTATTGCTTTACGATGAGCTTTTGCATATTTAAGGAACCATTTTAGGCTATTATATTATTTGTGGGACCATAACCCACAGGCTTAAGTATAGATTCCGCTATCGATTAAGGTTATGTATTTGCGGGGTGTTACAAAGCAGCAACGAGAATCTGGAGAGGTAATGTTTTTGTGTATCGGTCTAATTTGAGAGGTAATGTCTGGGGGGTTGGTTTACCCTCAAGTAAGGGTAACGGTTAACCCACTACCCAAACCAAACAAAGAGTAATGAATTCACTTAACAGAATCCGTTTATAGGCTCTTAAAATGCCCAATTAAACAAGGCCTAAGTTCGTTTCCTAATTGTGCTTAGACTTTGACTATAGGATTATAAATACCTACAATTTGTATTCCCTACATCACCAATTCTCGATCATCATCAAGATCAGTGTTACTATCTTATACTCGAATAATTAAAAAACAAAAGAAAGAAGTTTCTATATGGCGGGGTTTCATGGTGGAAAGGTATCTAAGAAAGGACGGAAGAAATCCTGGTTCACATAGTAAGTAGACTTCCGACTTTTTAAATAGAGTCGAATTTAGTTTATTTTTTTATTGAAGTCGACTCGGATTTTTTCCTTCGGAGCGTAGCGGACCAGGATGGGATCCGGAGTGGATTGCCATCCCTATATCAACTTTTTTATAATTTTAACTTATACACAATTAAACATATTAATGTCCAAAGAAGAGTGTTGGAGTGCTTGAAAAAGCTAATGGTGCATGTTTTGTGAAACGAATGTAGTAAATGTGAAAAATCTCAAGTGAAAATTTTATCATGGTGTAATAACAATGAACCATGATAAATATTCTGAAGTGTTGAACCAACACCAAGGAAAAAACATAATAGTACTCCCTTCATTTCTTTACAGTTCGGGGGAGAACCAAGGAGGAAGTCAGAAAGATGAAAGAGAAAGTGAAAAGGTGGAGAGAGGACTGAAAAAGTGAGAGAGATAAACTAAAAAGTGGGCTAAAATATTATAAAGTGGATGACATGGATGGAAAAAAAGAGAAAGTAGATGGGTCATGTTACCTAGATTAGGAAAAGCAACAATGTGTAGATTAAACATAAATAAACCAAAAAAAAAATGTAGATAAAAAAGAAACGGAAGAAGTAGTAGTTTAGAGTTAGTTTTGGTAAAAAAAAACACAAAAACTAAATTTTGTTTTAACCGCTATTTCGATATAAACTCAATTTCAACTTTCTAATTGTACTTTCTAATTGTGTTAGAACTTTTTATAAACTAACTTGGACCCGTGCAAATTGCACTAAAAGTTTTGTTTTATTAATATGTTTAAATACTGAGGACTCGTTTGGTTACCGTTGGAACTTAATTCCCATGGGAAGTCTTATTTCATGGGAAGTAAATTCCCTTGTCTATTTCCTAGGAAATGGCTTTGGGTGTTTGGTTGAGCATATGAATTTGTAATTGACACGGGATTTTCTAATCACTAAGGGGGGGTTGAAGATTAATTTCCTACACTACATAGGAATTTCCATTTCCTTGGAAATTATATTTCCCATGAATTTCTTATACTCGTACAAAAAACTGGTTGTGTTAGAAGTTGAGATTTTATGATGTTTCTCCTAAAAAATTATGATGTAAATTTTTATTAATAATTAACATTAGAGACATAAAAGGTAGTGACATACTTATTTAGTGGTTGTTGGTATACATGAGATTTTAATTCCCATGGGAAGTTCCATTTCCTACACTAAGGGAAAAAAAAGGAAGGGCTGCGCTGGAAGGACTGCGTATTTTGGAAAACGCAGTCCTTCGTGTATGAAGGGCTGCGGTTTTCAATGAAACCGCAGCCCTTTTAGTGAAGGGCTGCGATTGGCCCAAAAACGCAGCCCTTCGTATATACGAAGGGTTGCGTTTTTGGGCTAACCGTAGCCCTTGGGCCATTAAAAAAATCTATCGCTAGCTGATGAGTTTTATATTGAGCGCACAAATGAAATGGGCCTTTTATACCGCAGCCCTTCGTATCTCATTTTCATTTTCTTTCATCTTTCTCTCTCCTCACTGTAACCTTTCCCTCTCACTTTTCACCACAAATCATCTTCTGTCCTCATCAAGCAATGGCGAAGGCAAATGGTGCCCATAACTAGTACCGTCGTCATCATCTTCACCAACTCCCGAGTCCCGCACCGTCACTTTGGCCACCACGACTCCAAAGAAGAACGACGGCGAAGTCAGAGTTCGAGATCTGCTTCTGCTCTTAGCGCTCTCTCTCTCCTCTGTTTGTGGGTCCCATCAAATTCGTCGTCATCTCCGATGTCTCAGCCGTCACCGTCGGTTGTCACAAATCAGTCTCCGACGACCGAAGTTTCCGTTACTTCACGGACTCAAGTCAACTCCGCTTCTACCAAGGTTTTTCGAAACCCTAATTTGAGAATTTGATAATTTGTATGTTCGATCGATGCCCTTTATTGTTTGTTTTATGCTGCGATTAGGGTTCATTTTGTTCCATTTGGTCATCTCAATTTAATTTTTGATTTCGACTGTAAATTTGGACTGTTTTATGTTGTTGATTCGTTTTTTGATTTTCGCTAGTTTATGTTGTTAATCTAGGAATTAATTTGCGTTTTTTCGACTGTAAGTAATTTGGACTGTGATGTTCTCGGCTTTTCAATATTATCAGTTTGTGTTGTAAAATTCTTGATATATTTAGGAGTAAAAAATGCAAAAAAAAAAAAAATTTGGGTCAGAAGGGCTGCGGTTATAGTAAAAAACGCAGTCCTTCCTACAACGAAGGGCTGCGGTTTTGGGCCCAAAACCGCAGCCCTTTCAATGTGGAAGGGCTGCGTTTTGGCCTAAACCGCCGCCCTTCGTTGTGAAGGGGCTACGGATAAAGGGCCGCGGCCAAAAAACGCGCCCCTTAGGGCCGTTTTGACCGCAACCCTTCCGTATTTTTCCACTAGTGCTAGGAAGTTATTTCCCTTATGTAATTCCTAAGAAAATTGACTAATGTGTTTGACTGACATCAAAGAATTTGTACTTCCCATGAATTGATGTAGGAAATTTTGAATGACCAAAGGGGGGCTAGGTGAATAAATTCCCACAATTTCAATTTCTCCCAAGAATTTTCATTGCCCCCATTTTCCCCAATTCCTGTCAACCAAACAACTACCCAATCTAGATTATCATGGGAATTTCCATTGCCTACATAATTTTATGTATACCAAACAACCACTTAGTCTATGTATTAAATGCATATCACTCAGATGAAGGACGAAGTACGTTATCTACTTTCGTAATTAGATATAATTGTTTTTATGTATTTCTTCTCCAGAAGTCCATTCACTTCTTTTGTTTCAAGATCAAAATTTAAAATTATAATACAATTTTATCTTAATAAATAATACTCTGTATGTGTTAATATATCGTATAAGATATGCATGATCCATTTGTTAGGTATATTACAAGAAATTGATGATCAAATGTGTACCTTGATCAATCAAAGAGAACAACATTAGTTAATGGAGTGAGTCATTTTTTAAAAGTAGTAAATAATCATTCAACCATTGATTTTATATAGATAATCACTCATGCTTTAAATTAATGGGTGTTATTCATTGATAAATAGCAAATTAAAATTACATTTTCAAACTTATATGTATTTTTTTCATTAACTTTTAAATCGTCACTTTTTTTGTATTCACGGGTTACATTATTTTGACACTAAGTTTAGAGAAAATATCATAAAATCTTAAGGTAAAAAAAAGAGTTTGTGTGGAATTATATTTGGTGTAATATTTATATTTCCTATTATTTTTAATTTCCCTAGTCCGAATCCGACCCTAATCCGCTCCGATCTGAAGGAAAAAATCTGAGTCGACTCCGACAAAAAAAATAATCCGAATCCGACTCCGAGTCGGAGGAGGGTCGGAGTCGGATCTCATAAAATAACCCGACATCCGAATCCGACTTCGACTTTAAGTCAATTAATTCTTTGTTCTTATTTATGTTAATGTATTATTTATGTATAGCTTGACTTCGACTTTCAGCCAATTGTATAATATAAAATTTTTCCATTGAAAAAATGATTGTTAAAAATAATAGTAATATTTAGATTATTTGTACTAGACCTGGGCATGGGCCGGGCCGGGTCTGTTCACGGGCTCGGGGAAATGGCGGGCCGGGCCGGGCCCGGGAATGCCGGGCCATGCCGGGCCTGGAATTTTCATATTTTGTCCACGGCCCGGCCCAGGCCCGCGGGCCGGGCTCGTGCCTCCTGCGGGCCTGACCCGTGTTTTATGTTGTTTTTTTGGATTCTTGGTAGTTTTAAGCTAAAAAACAAAGGAAAGGGGCGTTCGGCCCACGGGCCATATAGGCGGGCTCGTGCCAGTGCGGGCTTGAAATAAAATTTCTTGTCCATGACAGGCCCACGGCCCACGTAGCGGACAACGGGCCGGGCCTCGAGCGGGCTCGTGTCGGGCCGGACCCAAACCGTGCAGGGCCGGACCGACCCACGTGCTGGCCCGACCCATGCCCACCTCTAATTTGTACTATAGAAGATTTCCATATGATTATTGGAAAAAATTGTAATGATTAGATTATTGTATTATAGAAAACTTTTATATTATAAAAAATGGGAGGAAAAATTAGTCGGATTGGGTTTGGAGTAGGATGTTCGGATTTTAAGTCAGATCGGAGTCGGATTTTCGACGTCGGATGTCGGAGTCGGACTCATTTAAAATCGACTTCTTGCGAGTCGGAGTCGGATTATGCATAATCCCGGTCTAAGTCCAACCCGTTGCCATCCCTACTTATACATTAGTTATATTTCCTTTTTTTAGTTTTCCTAATTTGATTATAGTTAGATTTCTCATACACAACTTATTAGAATAGGCGGTCTAATTTTAACATAAAATTAGACAAACTCAAGCCTATATTTTTTTAACAAGCCCATTCATCTCACTTTATTCCAACACTATCCCTAAACATTTTTGCGCCAACTTAGTCGTCCCTTCTTTTCTCCTTCCTTTGTTTCCCTTTGAATCTCGAACTACAATGAATAATTTTATAAATAAACCCGGCAGTCTTGCTGAATAGATTAAACTAGTTACTAAAGAGATTAAACTAGTCACTTAATAGACTAAAGAATGTGAAAACTAAATTGATTAAACTGGTCACTAAATAGATTAGATTAAACTAGTCATCATCATATTCACAAAGATAGTTTGTTCTCTTTTTACTATTGGACTTGGGCCGTTGCCTAATTTTAACTCAAAAGTAGACGGTCTCTTACAAGACCAACTGTTTCTCTTATACATTAACTATATATACGAGATAGTGGGAAGCCTAAAAAATAGGGCAATCTACACAATCTAACAATACCTTTGCTCGGTTTTGTAGCAGCCGGCTAGGGTTCTTACGATTCTTTCACATTGATTATTGATTTTGCCACATCTCATCATCTCTTCTTATCATTGTCATCTCAAATTCTCAACGGTACACCATCTGAACACCATCTGATCATCATCATCTACTTTCTACAGCACCTACTTAAACAAAATTGCCTTGTTTTTTTTTTCAATCTTCTAATCAGAGTCAAAGAAAGCAAGTTCAAGTATGGCGGGGTTTGATGACAGAAGCGAGGTATCTAACAAAGAACAAAATGAAAGAAGCCAATTATATCTACCACACGATATCCTGGCTCAAATAGTAAGTAGACTTCCGGCTAGTACCATACTCCATCTTTGCCATCCTTTATCACGTAATAACCACAACGAATTTAACTCCCTTATTTCTGACCATCTTTTTTCACTTTTATTTCAATCCCACAATAATAATAATAACAATAATACAAGTTTATTGGCTTTTAATGGTCATCTCAAGTCTTGTACATTGATTGAGTATAATCATGACGATAATGTTCAACCTCGAAAACTCGAATACAAAATCAACATGGACTTTAGGTGTAGAGTTGATCATGAGAATACGGGATTTTTCGGCGATCTTAGTGTCAGAGCTTCTTGCAATGGATGCATTTTAGTTTCTTATACGACGTCGACTTCACTACGGTTACAACTAGTGAATCCTATCACTAGACGTTCCATCGTCCTTCCTAAATCTATTAACAAGACACCTAGGAATAGCAATTTCTATACGTTGGGTTATAGTTCCAAGTCAAACTTGTTTAAAGTGGTTAGGGTAATTGCTAATAAAACTCCGAGTCGCATTATATCTGCAGAAGTTTGTACACTAGATGGTGATGGGAGCGGCATTAATAATGATGGTTGGAAGATCGTAACCCAAGAAATTCCAATGGAATTTACGTCAGTAAAAGGCGATGCTGTGTTGTTAAATGACGCTCTACATTGGTTAATACTACGTTCTGGATCAATTCTAAGGTTTGATATCCACGAGGAGAAGTTTGCGCTAATTAATACACCCGTTGCTGATCTATCCAGGAATGTGTCACATTTGAGTGTGTTGCATGGGCTGATCATTTATGTAGATTACACATGGATTAATTACCACAAGGCCGACATTTTGGTGATGAAGGAGTATGGGGTGAAAGAGTCATGGACTCGTTTTACCATCATGGATAAGATTCATGCTATGGAACGTTTTAAGCTGATTCGAGTACTTGAAAATGGCGAGGTATTAATGTTGTCTCGTTCGCCTAGTGATAATAAATTCTATCTTGATGTTTATGATCCTAAACATAGAAAGAGGGATGAGCGTCGAAGGGTGGACGTATTAGAGGGCATGGATCAAAGTATGAGAACGTCGATGACGGTACACCATTTTGTGCCTAACTTCTTGGCGTTGAGACAAATTTGATCTACCTTGTGAATTATATTAGTCTACAAGCTACCAGATGCAAGAGAAAAAGAAGATGTCAACAATCAACATAAGATATTGAATTTTACATGAACTTGCAATCATCTCCAGCCCTTTAGTTATTGAATAATAATAAAATTGTTAGATTGTTGTCATCATTACAACTAGCACTTTTTGCACGCTATGTGTGCGTGTTATATTAACGTTTTTTTCTCATTTAGTTATTCATCAGTGTTAAAAAAATTGATTCGAACAGACATTTATAATTATTTTAATTTTTTTTTATATTTTTTTCTTAAATCAATGTTTCGTTGGTTTTTTTTGTTATTTTGTTCATCATTTTTCAAAGGATAAATTTCATGGAACTACCTTTTATAATAAAATTTTTTTCAAAAAACTACCTTATAATTTTTTTTTTTCAAAAAACTACCTTATAAAACAAAACCCGTTTCAAACGACCACCAATTGACGACATCCGTTAATTTTGACCGTTAACCCCTCCTTTGAACATCACATAATGGCCACGTGAGTTCATTAAAACGTGCTTTTACATTCTACATGATATAGTATAATGGAGAATTTAATTTTAATATAATATTTTAATATGTTGGAAGATGTAGGTTGTGTAGTATATATATCGTGACACGTGCTTTTACATATAGAAAAATGTAATTTTTTGCATGATATAGTGAGTGTATAAATAATATAGTGATCAGTTTCTGCATGATATAATGAGTGTCTGAATGACATAGTGTATTATTCGTAAATGATGTAAATTCTACATGATATAGTATGTTTCTGAATGATATAGTGAGTTTCTTCATGATATAGTTGATGGTTTAGAAATAATGTAGTTTCTGCATGATATAGTATATTTCTCAATGATATAGTGAGTTTTTGTATTATATAGTAGGTTTCTACATGATATAATGGGTTGTTGAATGATATAGTGAATTGTTCATAAATAATACGTGCTTTTGGCCTGGTGCACACTAATATTAACGTGAACCTAGGCCCACACAAGTCAAATTCTTGGTTTCATTAATTAGTATCAAACAAAAAATGAACTAGTAACATCCCTCTTTTAATAAATGAATTTCAACTCATTCTGTTTGGGGAAGCATTTTAGTTACCTTAATTATATGATCATATGCTAACATATTTTAGGTGGTTAAAACTAGTACTTTGGCCCGGGTGATGCACCGAGTTAGTTACAATTATCAAATATAGTATTATATATAGTTTTCATAATTGATTATATTAATTTTTCGTAATATTTTGTCTAGTGCGAAATTGAAAAATGGTCATTATGGCATGATGAGTTGTTTAAAAAAAAAAAATTTTCTAAAGAGTTGGGGATTAAAATAACAATTGCAGTGGAATTAGGGTAAAAAAATGTTATTACTTGATAAAAGTGTTAGAGATCAAAAAGTTTGTTTATATCTTTATAATTACATATAATTATAAGACTTTATTATGTTTTATTTTTAAACATTAAGCATTGAAATCGTACCGGATTAGTGGTTAAAACACTCACATTTCCTTTTCAAGGTCTTGTGTTCGAAGCAAGAACTACACATTGTTAATAATTTTTTTTTAAATTATAAACATGTGTATTAGAGCTTGAGAAAGAGCGCTACGCACCGTTCTCTCATGGAACACCTTTTAATATATTTGTATAAATGACTTAAATGATAAGTTAAAATTATTACCTTTTCTAAATTAGGTGATTGAAAATGTTGAAAAAACTTTTAAAATTTTGATATCAACTAATTTTGCCAAAATAATTTATCAACTAAACCAACTAATTTTGCCAAAATAATTTATCAACTAAACCAACTAATTTTGCCAAAATAATTTATCAACTTAACCAACTAATTTTTGCCAAATAAATAAGCTAATTAGCCTACCTTATTACATAACACCCCAAGCTTCAATCTTATTTTTTCGTTTGATTAAGCTTATCGTTTTAATTTAAATTCTACTACTATCACAAACAAAGTCGGAAGAAAAAGAAACCCTTGGTGAACCTAACCGGCTATTACTCAAAAGTCACACGCACATCCTAAGTTTACCCTTTAAAAAAGAAGCACTAGTTAAGCTGTTGTAAATCCAGCAGTAAAATTTGATCTCATAAAACCCTAATTGACGCCGAACTATAAATAAGTCCAACCAACTCCATTTGCATAGCCGTCGTAACAAGGAAGAAGAACAACAACAAACCTCGAAAAAAGCAGAGAAGATGCAGATCTTCGTCAAAACCCTAACTGGCAAGACCATCACTCTTGAGGTCGAAAGCAGTGACACCATTGACAATGTCAAGGCTAAGATTCAAGACAAAGAAGGTTTCATTTTTATCCTTCATTTTTATTCTCCATTATAATTTACTCAATATCATATAATAAAGTTTCAATTTTTAGATGTTCTTATGATTTTTTGTATGTTTTTGTTTTGTGAAATTTGCAGGAATTCCTCCAGACCAGCAGCGTTTGATCTTCGCTGGTAAGCAGCTTGAAGATGGTCGTACTCTTGCTGATTACAACATCCAGAAAGGTTATTTTCTCTCTCCTTGTTTTTTATTTTTAGTTTTTCTTTTGTTATATCTGAATTATTATTAAATAAATTTATGAAATTGGTAGGAGTTTAGGAATGTATGACAAAATCAAGCATTTATTAGTTATTGCTTAAAATTTTAGTTTTCGAATTATTTGTATGGGTTTTGAATTTTTGATATATGTAGTCCTAAGAGTTAAAAGTTATTATTAGATAAATTTTTGAAGTTGGTGGGAGTTTAGGGATATATGACAAAATCACGCGTCGATTGGTGTTTTTATTGTTTAGTTGTTGCTTAATATTTTAGCTTTGTATATTGTTTTCCTCATTTTGTTGCTGGATATTTGCTTATGTTTTTGTTTAGAATCAACTCTTCATTTGGTGTTGAGGCTGAGGGGAGGAATCATTGAGCCTTCATTGATGGCTTTGGCTCGTAAATTCAACCAAGAGAAGATGATTTGCCGCAAGTACGTCTACTTTTATTTTTTGTTATTATCTTTATCATTTAGTATGTGTTTGTGATTGGATGAATTTAGTATGTGTAATGCATTGTGTTGTGTTATGTGTTGGGATCATTAACTTAACCTCATGGGCGATTACTGTGCTGATGAGGATATACTAGATCCCGAAAGCAATACGCCATTCTTCAACTTTATTAGCTGACCACTTTATTTGGCAGTTGATTTTCATGGTTGGTACATTTCTCTTGGGTTTTACCTGTAATACACTTAATAGTCATCTGAATAATTCAGCATTGCTTTGTGTTATGCCTGTGCTTTTCTGTTGATTAAGGGAATAAGGGTTGACGTTTGAGTGGCTAAAACTACACTAAATGTGTGTTTGAGAAAACTGATTTATTTGAAATTGGTTATCAATGACATTTTGTTTCTGAAATGAGTTGTTGCTGTTGTGTCAATGGAGTGTTCATTCCTTAAGTGTGTTTTTATTGCCTTGAGAGGTGGCACCTGCTGACCTGTGTTTGGTCACCCCTACTGCCCTACACTTTGTGTGGAACTAAATTCCTTTGATTTCCTTCCATTTGATGAGCAACCAATTGGTCTTACTTGCATAAACTGCATGGTCTGGGTTTTCTGTGTCGTTAGTTTTTCCCTTATATGGCCTGTACATGCATTGAATCTAAAGTATAACCTAGCTTAGTTCCAATGTGATAATATGGCCATCTGGCCCATTTGTGCATTGAGATTAATATGATTTAATTAGGGTGGAATGAGAATATAGCACTACTATGAATCAGTTAGTTGAGTGAAAGAGGTGGCAGCAGCTGTTGGACTGTAGGCAGTTAGGTTCATTACTTTTGCTTTGCTCTTGGTATAAAAGGATGGTAGCTACTAATTAATTGGTATGCTCTGGGGATCTTAGATTCTTTTTTCTTTCTCAAGTAAAGGTCCCAACAGTTTTTTTGGGGTTTTTGTTGGATTTGTATCCTTTACTAGCTACTGTGACTGCTGCCTGTGCATTTAGCATTTGAGGATCTAAAGAGGGGACTGTGTTACTTCTACCTTGAATGAGAAAACCACTTACTGGATTGAAAGTCCTAAAGGAATACATATCAATAGGATTGGAGTAGAGAGAAGGACTGGGGTGGGGTTGGTGGATATGTGCAACTATATGAGGAGAGGTTTTCCATGTTGGGGGGATGCTTTATTTCCCCTTGCCCAGACTTTTTTGTTGTGTACTTGCTCCACCATAGCAGCTTTTTAGACTATACTCGGTTGTGGGAAGCTATCAAGCTATTCAAATGTTTGTGGGACTGGATTGGCTAGTTTGGGAAATAAAGTTTTTGCTGTTTGTCATAAGTAAATGCTTTTGCTTCTCCTTCCCCACTTTATCGAAAACAGTCCTCCTGTGGAGGCCCTCTTTTCCCTAATTTTTTTCTTTTCCCTTCTATATATTCTTTTCTTATTCCTTGAGAGTGGTTGACTTGTGCATTGACCAAGCCAAAGTCAAATTTAACCTGATTTTGCTTGAAGGTCAGAGGTTAGAGAAGTTGTTTTTGACAATCAGAGTAGACCATTTAACTTCTGATTGTTTATGCTTCACATCTGGAATCATGGCTGATCCAATTGATATGTCATTATGAACAATGCTTTCCTTTTGATCCTGAACCTGTATGTTTATGAGATTGGAAGTTGTGTCACTGCATGACGTTTGATGATGTGAATAATTAGACAAATTCTCATTAATTTATAGAATGATATCACAACCTACTATTTCTGTCACGTATGCTATGTTCTCATTTTGCACCTTTCGGTTCTAAGCCTTTTCTGTTGTACTGTTTGTGCTGTTTTCTTTTGGCAAGTAAAGGTAGTTTACAAGAATTAAATATTATGGCCAGTGATGTAAGGATAATATTTGCTACTCTTGATTGGAATCATCAATGATTCTAAATGATGATCATTTTCCACCAAGATCTCTGAGGCCACCCCTTGAATAGTTTTTGCTACTTTTTTTATTTATTTATTCTGAGTGATTCTGCTGATATGGTCATTTCCATTTTAGACAATGAGTTCGTCCTGCTAGTAGTACCGGATTTCTTATAAAGATTATGCTTCTCTTATAATCATATCTTCATTTGCCTGGCATTATATGTGGATGGATTTGGATCTGATCTTGATTCTTGTGCAACTTCATTTAGGTGCTATGCTCGCTTGCACCCTAGGGCTGTGAATTGCCGTAAGAAGAAGTGTGGTCACAGTAATCAGGTATGTGCCATGTTTCATTCTACTTCTGGATAGGAGTTGCTCTGAGCTTACCTGGTAATTACTCTTGAAAAAATCAGATTGCTAATTCACATATTGTCACAATTCTTGTAATGTCAGAATAGTAAATTGAGGATAAGATGATAACAAAGTGGTGTTGCATTCTATTTGCTGTTAAATATTTGTTGAAGGTTTTGATGTGTATGAGTAAGCCCGCTTAGATGACTTGCTTATTGCATTTTATCGTCTTTTTTCAGCTGAGGCCCAAGAAGAAGATCAAGTAAGCTTTTGCTGATCGTTGCACCATCATTCGAGTTGGCTCTCATGGTAGTTTGAAAATTTTGGTTGGGTGTCATCTAATCGTAGTTGCCCCTCAAGTGTTGAACCTGTATTCCTCTGTTTGTACCTTAAGTTAATGTTGTCTGTACTTTGTTCGTTCGGAACGCTATTCTCATGTTAGCCATAGGATGATGCTGTTTCTGCTCTGTATGTCGACTGACTTACATTGTTGTTGTGTTGTGCCTTTAGAATGATTAATTATGTTGTATCCAAAGAATAGTCATGATATATGGAGTAATATTTTGTTCTATGATTTCAGAATTTATAGCCATAAATGGACGTGTTCTTCAACATCATGATATTGATGAAAAGTTGCCAAAAATTTAGAAAGAAAAGGCTTAAGCTTCTTAGCCTGCTTCCATTTTTGTTTTTTTTTTTTTTTTTTGCATGTGTTTCACAAAAATTTCAATGTTTTTAAGGTTGGTACTGGACTTTGGATGTGCCATTTTGGTTTGGTGATCTAGTTGACTATGTTCAAGTTTGACTTTACATAGTTACATAGTCTACCTCTTTTGTCTGGTTGAAAAGCTTATAGTCAAACTTGAAACTAGCTGATAACATAATCTATTGCCAAAATGCTAATTTTAACTTACATTACTTACATAGTCGGGCTGCAGCAACTTTAAGTTTATTTCTATGGTTTCATAAAAACAACCATTACTCTGCCTTTTTGGTGTTTTGCTTCAAAATCATACTCAAAGATTCAATTGTATATAACCTGGTAACATCATTGGCATATTCTAATAACATACGAGAATCAAGGTTGGCTAATGGCTTGTGAGGTTTGTCTTCCACTCTTTTCGACGCGGTGTTCGATTCTCACCCTTGCAAGAAGAATGTTCAATCTCTCCCCCTTCTTGCAAAGGAATTCTCATATTCTAATAACATACTCAAAGAGGACTTCAGTTCAATTTTCTTTCCCAGTCTGGAGCTGTGCTTCGTATTTGACTGGTCTCCTAACTATAGGCTATATTTGGTGCTCATGTTGGACTCGCACTACCTAGAATTTGGAATAAACTTAGGGCTCGTTTGGTTGAAGTTGGGAAGTATAACTTCCCATGAATTTGCATTGCCCATGAAATTTTATTTCCTAGGAAGTATATTTTTTTGTTTGGTTGAACATGGGAAATTCTATTTCCCATGGGAAGTTCCACTTACCTAGGGAGGCCTAGGTAAGTTATTTCCTCCATTTTGTAGGAAATAGAACTTCCTAGGAAGTTCTATTTCCCATGTTTTTGCCAACCAAACAACAACACATATATTTACTTCCTAGGAATTCTAATTTCCCATGTATTTGAAGGTTAACCAAACAAGCTCTTAGAAGTCTGTATTTACCAATTTACTACAATACAACAATAGCGATACTAGCAATACATTTGCTTTGAAATTAAAATTCATTAACAAATACATATCAAATTGAAATAAATAAATTTCTAAGAAGAGCATGATTCAAATTTGGTTTTGAATAGCTACCCACTTCTTGTAGATGGATAAATTAATCTTTCTAATATGGCAAAATCATATCTAGCAATACATTGTATTATAAATAATCTTTTGGGTGCTATATTAAGATATCAGTTATAGTATTTATTATTATTGCCATATCCAGCAAATTAAAAGATCATCAAGTTTGACCAATTGATAGAGCCATGGAGGATTTTAAATTTTAAATCAATAGTTACTCTTAGTCTTTTTTTTTTAAATTTTTTTATTTAGCATTAGCTGTTTAGGTTGGCCCCAATCCTTGCTAGCTTGCAACTGGATGATAGTCAAGTACTTAATTTGCAAGATAGACTTGGTAGTGTAGTTATCAATTAGGGTGTAAATCTCAGTCATCAACAACTGTGCCATTTTAGAGTTTCGACTAAATAGTTTATATATGAGTAATATGACATATTCCAATTTTTCAAAAATGTAAATGGAGAAGTAAAAGATGTATATAGTTGGTCAAGATTATTCTGCCCCAAAATAATAATAATTTAGATATTTGAGAAATATATCAAAAGAGGCGGTAAAGAGAAGGTCAAAACTGAAATCGGAAAAAAAGGGTAAAATAATATATAGATGTTAGCTATATGTAATGCTAATGTCATTTGTCACAATTCTAGAGAGTGTGGATAATACAGTTGGTTAGAACTTCCCTTCCGGTTTCAGGAGATACTGAGATCGATTCTCATCACTTGCTCTTGTGGTTCTCTAAACACCAAAAAAAAAAATTATCACAATTCCAAATCAAAAAGTTAATCTACACTTAATTCCTTTATACATCTCACATTAATGATCCCTTAATGATTACAAAAATATTATTCATTTGATCTACTAATTAGTTCTTCTCAAAAATCTTCCAAAACCTATTAAGGTGAGATTAATGTGGGCTCATCGTAGATTAGTTTTGTAAAATAAAGTTACATTTCTTTTGGTATGATTGTTGAAATTCTCAATACGAGAGATTACTTCCTTCCTTTATTAGTTTCGATACCTTTTTTTGACTTTTGTGATACCTTTATCTTGACTAGACATTTGTTGACTAATTGTAGAAACAAATTTTGATATTGATGTTGTTAGATTTATCTAATATGTACTTTAAAATGTTAAATTTTTTTGAACTATTTTTTACTAATCAACGATCAAAGACATTAATAGTTAAAGTTTTGCGTTAGTAAACGGAAAAGTTAAAGTAGTAACCAACAAAAAACGGAGAAGAAGTATATTCTTTCAACCAATTGCCTATGACAGATTTATTATTCAATCAAGATAGTATGCTAAGATAGATCTAATATAGTCATATTATGGACCAAGACTTACATATTAATAATTAAGAATTCAAAACAAAAAGTGAAACATCATGCATGTAGCTTTCCACAGGTGCAATGGTGCCACAAAAATGGTTACTATATGTTTCTGCTAAGAAATTAAGGATCGTAATATGTTGGGAGATTTGATGTGGGCCCCAAGAGCGTTCGCCTGAGCTTTGATGTCCGTATGCCTGAATCCTGCAAAACAAGGTTAGACTACCCCGGGGGTGTTTCCGGGATCGCCCCTCCGACGCTCAAGTCAGATGTGATTGAGGTAGAGAGAGAAGTGAAGTCTAGAGAGAGATGCTCTAGTTTGTTAGGTGAGAATTCAATACCTGTTCATTGATGAGACAGTTGGTTTTTATAGTGTTGGGGATTTCCCAGACAGGAAACATTATTCAGATGGGCCTTTTTGGTAGCAATGGGCATGCTCCCTTTTCCGGTAATGGTCATTTCATCCTTTTAGGGATTTCCCCACGCTCCGGTGATTAGGTCAACCTTACAAGTGGGACCCATTGATGCCACCCGCCCATGCTCTAGGAGGCTTCCGTGCTCTTTATTGGGCCGCCGATCAATTGAGCCCAAACAATTAGCCCCACGCCATAGATGGGGGATCACGGAGCCCGACCGGTGGGATGCCTCGTCTCGTGGCGGAATACACGCCGTCTTGCTTCGACCGAAAAAGGGGGGAATGCCGACCGGGTTCCCTTCCAGTTGAATGACAAGTGCCGACCCAGTCTTCTCTTGGTGAATGAGAAAAGGCCGACCGGGTCACTCCCCGGTGGCAGGAGAGTGCCGACCCGGTCATCTCCGGCCGAATGACGAGTGGCCGACCGGTCATTCCCCTCGGTGAAGGGGGAGCGCCGACCCTGGCCATCCCCTCGCGATGAGGAGTGGCCGGGCGGGTCACTCCCCGGTGAAGGGAGAATGCCGACCCGGCCTCCTCATACTATATGAAGAGTGGCCGACTGTGTCACTCCATGGTGAAGGGAGAGTGCCGACCCGGCCTCCGCATGCTACATGGAGAGTGGGCCGACCGGGTCACTCCTCGGTGAAGGAAGAATGCCGACCCTGGCCATCCCCTCGCTAGATGAGGAGTGGCCGACCGGGTCACTCCCCGGTGAAGGGATAATGCCGACCCGGTCTCCTCGTGCTATATAGAGAGTGGTCGACCGGATCACTCCCCGGTGAAGGGGAGAGTGCCGACCCTGGCCTCCACATGCTACCCGAAGAGTGGCCGACCCGGTCACTCCCCGGTGAAGGGAGAGTGCCGACCCTGGCCATCCTCTCGCTAGATGAGGAGTGGCCGACCCGGTAATCTCTTGTGGGCAAGTGGGGAGGTCCGACCAAGTCAATATCCGCCGAAGGAAGGATGCCGACCGGTTCCTTCTTATTTGGATGAGGGGCCCGCCGACAATCGGCCATATTTAACCAAGTGTAGAAGCGGCTCAAGCAAAGGAGAGGAGCTCCCGTTGGCCGAGCGGGGGCCGAGCCACTCGGATGAGGGGCTAACGAGCCCCAAGCCGATCCGAGTGGGTGCTACGATACTGGGCCAAGCTCGACCAAGTATAGAAGCGACTCGCAAAAAGAGGGGAGCCCCCGTCGCCGACCGGGAGGCCGAGCCATCTCGGATGAGGGGCTAATGAGCCCCAAGCCGGTCCGAATGGGTGCTAGCCGATACTCGCCATATTCGACCAAGTATAGAAGCGACTCCGGCAAAGGAGGGGAGCCCCGTCGGCCGAACGGGAGGCCGAGCCATCTCGGATGAGGGGCCAATGAGCCCCAAGCCGGTCCGAATGGGTGCTAGCCGATACTTGGCCATATTTCACCAAGTATAGAAGCGACTCTGCAGCAAAGGAGGGGAGCCCCCGTTGGCCGAACGGGTGCCGAGCCATTCTGGATGAGGGGCCAATGAGCCCCAAGCCGGTCCGAATGGGTGCTAGCCGATACTTCGCCATATTTGACCAAGTATAGAAGCGACTCAAGCAAAGGAGGGGAGCCCCGTTGGCCGAACGGGGTGCCGAGCCATTTGGATGAGGGGCCAATGAGCCCCAAGCCGGTCCGAATGGGTGCTACCGATACTGGGCCATATTTGACCAAGTATAGAAGCGACTCAGCAAAGGAGGGGAGCTCCTATCGACCGAGCAAGGTACTCAGCCACTCTGACGAGGGGTTAATGAGCCCCAAGTTGGTCCGAGTGGGTGCTAGCTGATACTGGGCCATACTGACCAAGTATAGAAGTGACTCGGCAAAGGAGGGGGCTCCCGTCGACCGAGTAGGGTCTCGAGCCACTCGGACGGGGGGGCTAATGAGCCCCAAGAGGGTCCGAGTGGGTTTCGTGCTCCGACCGTGGGCGCTGCGCTTATTTTGCCCGACCGGTGTCATCCGACCAAGGATGCCACATGGCCACCCCCGATACTGGGATGTTGGGACCCTCGTGATAGGCCGAGCCGGAGGGGAGCCTTCATGGATTTTGGCGATTCAACTTCTTTTCGGGTTTGGATCATCTTTGTGAGAGTCTACTGGATCTTCCATGGAATGGACTGAGTAGGTCCTGTTGGGCCTCTATTCGGAGCCCATTAAGACGACGCGGGGGGTTTGCGCTGCACGTTCCCCAAGGTGCTCCTATATATGTATGAGAGGGGAGAGAAGTCGAGGGTCATTTGCTCATTTCCTCTTTCTCTCTCTCTCGAAAATCTCCAAATTCTCTCAACTCTTCAAGTTCTCCTTCCATACTCTTCGTCCGACCGTGTACGCTTTTTATTTTTCTTAAGTTTTCTTTCTTTCTTTTCCTTTGAATAACATCGGCCGACTCCCTTGTCTATAAATAATGGGAGATTCGTCCGAGTCGCCGACACCTCCCGCCTCACCTCCCTATAAATTATCCGAGGAGGTGAGGGGATTGGGAATAACGCTGGTGTCGGCTTCGGTGGAGGAGGAGGCCGAGGGTGTCATTCCCTATCCTTGGGAAGTGTCGCTGGCCTATCCCCCTCAAGAAGTTACTTAGACAAATATTTGTCTCATGATGTAGTGCGGGTGGCCATGCCTAGGGGAGCAGGAGATGCGTCCACTTCGGGCCGAGAGTTAGAGTATCCCGACCTGGATCCGAAAGGAGGTCCAGGGACTTTCTTCCCCGAGCCCGGCGTAATTAAATCCTTGACTGAGGACCTTCGGGGGACGGCGACCGCATTCCAAATAAAAGACCCATACTATTCGGTCCGACCGAAGCCCACCACACACTCTCGTCTCCACCGCCCGGATGCGTAGCGGTCTACTACAAATCGATGGAGATGGGGCTTCGGTTCCCATTGACTCCTTTAGCCGCCGAATTGTTGAATGCCTACAATTTGGCAATTTGCCAAGTCTCTCCGAACTCATGGGGAGGGATCAATGCCTTCCAGATCATCTGCAACCTGATAGGTGTCCGACCGACCATTAAGCTGTGGAGGCTAGGGGTGTTAACGAGCCGAACCGAGACCGAACCTGACTAGGCTCGGCTCGGCTCGAAAACTTATTTGATGCGGCTCGGCTCGAGCTCGAAGCTCGTCGAGCTTGAAATACCGAGCTCGGCTCGAGTTCGATCCCAAAACATACAGCTCGGCTCGAGTTCGTTAGGCTCGAAAAGCTCGAAGTTCAAGTTCAACTAAAGCATATACTCAAAAGTCGGATTTTCAAAGGCCCAAAAAATTAGTTTTTGAAGGCCTTAGTATCCATACTTTTGTTCACTGCATAGCCCAAAGTAATAATAGGCAAGTTGTAGTGTATGTTGAACTCAAGGGTTTATTTTATAGAGAATTTGACATACATCATTGTTAAAACCACCGATGTGGGACACTAGAATTTTCAGCTGACTTGCTGTACTATTAGCAACGACTCACAACTCAATGTATTGTTTGCTGGAAGCTGACACGTGATTGATATTAAAGTGGGTTGCATCATATTCACGTGAATCTCTCTCATCATAGTTTTAATTCTTGCCTTTGTTTTTGTTTTTTAATTTTTTGTTTTACTTTTTTTTTTAATTGTTTCTCTAATGAATCAAACATATAAACTTTTTTTTAAAAGGGAATCAAACATATAAACTTTGGCTTTCTAGTGATTAAAGAGCCCAAGACTACCACTGTTTTTCCAATAGTTATTAATTATTTTGTCCTATATTTAACACTAATGAAATATGTTTAGTAAATTAAATACTATCGAGCCTGCTCGCGAGCTTTCGAGCCGAGCTTAAGATAGCTCAGGCTCGGCTCGTTAGAGTCTCGAGCCGATCTCGAACTCGAATCGAGCCCTCTCGAGCCGAGCTTTGACCGAGCTTTGACCGAGCCGAGCTCGAATAGTTTGCGAGCCATCCTGGCTCATTAACACCCCTAGTGGAGGCACATGTACAGGCTGGTTGAGGTCATGGCTGCGTCCAATGGGCCTGGCTGGTGGAGTTTTCAGGTCCGACCGGGGTATCGGACCGTCCTCAATCTTCCCAGATCCCAGAAAGGGTTTCGTAGGGAGTTTACTTTTGTTTACTTTGGCGGAAATTGGGGAATCCCGCTGGTCCCTCCCCCGACCGAGCCCATTGTTGCTCTGAATTGCCGGGTGGGCGAGCTCGACGATGAAGAAGGAGCTGCGGCTTGCTATATGCGGCACCGAGCCGAGGATCGTGAACGGGGGCGAGGTGTTCGCCCCCGGCCAATGGTTACCCGATCGCCACCTATTCGGTGATGAGCATTTCCTCTCGGCTATGGGCCCGAGTTCGACCTTTCCGAAGGGTAATTTGCCGAGGGGATGGCTTGGGGTGATCAAAGAGGGATTCTTCTATTTGACTAACACTTTTTACATTTTGTTTTGTTTTGCAGAGCCCGCCCGAGCATACATTGACGAGGTAGATCCAGCCATGACCGACAAATTGAATGTGGCGGCAATGAGGGCTGCTCGGCTGAAGGCCGAGATTGCTGCTAAGACCATGAAGGTCCCCGCCCCTCCTAAGGTAAAATTTCCCTTTTCTGTAAACGAGCGGTATTTCTTGTAATTAGTGACTCATAGGAGTTTTCTTTCTCCTCAGGATCCTGCCAAGCCTAAGTCCAAAAAGAGGAAGGAGCGGTCGGCCGACAAGGTCGCTCAGACGGAGAGGGCGCTCGCTAGGGCCAAAGCTGATCGGGAGAAGGCCGACCGGAAAGAGGCCAGAAAGTCCAAGTCCATCGAGGTCATCAGCCCAAGAGGGCCGCCGCAGCCTGCTGAGGGCGGATCTCTCTCTCTCCACTCTTCAGACTTTCGGCCGGTCGGAAGTCCTCAGTATACCCCCATGTCTCCCTCCGCCGACCGTCTTCGGGGTGAACTGGGCGAGGGGGCGAGGCTTGAGGTGCCCTTCACCGAGCTCAGTCGAGCCGAGAAAGATGGCCGCTGGACGAAGGCCATTGAGCTGATGTATACTGCTGCCGACCTGGAGTATATTCAGGCGACTCATGGTCCGAACGAGACCAATGAGCTTTTCCGCTCTTGGCATGATGTAAGTCCCTTTCTCAGTGCCGAGCGTCTTATCTATGTGCTTTATTTCTTTCTTTTGGTTTTGATTTGCCCTCTCTTCTTTTTCCAGCTTCTGTTCGGGCCGGCGCCGTGGCTCAAAACCGAGTAAGCCTTTCTGAAGAAGTGGCCGATCTTAAGGAGAAGGCCAAGAAACACTTTGACGAGGTCTATCGCGCCAAGGCAAGCGGATAGCCGAGTCGAAGCTTGGTGATGCCGAGCGGGCCATTGAGGAGGACCAAAAAGGCTTCGAGGAGGAACGGAGCAAGTGGGGTAATGAGAGAGCCGCCCTGGTCCTGGCTCGGGATACTGCTCAAACCGAGAAGGCCGATGCCCCGGTCAAGCCGAGGGAGGCCGAGCAAAAGGCGCCCGACCTTAAAGTCAAACCGACTGAGTTGGAAGGCCAAGTAAAGACCGAGGCGCAGTGGTTCTCCGACTGGGAGAAGTCTGACGCTGCTGAGGCCTACGCCAACGAGGTCGGCAGTGCGGCGCATAAAATGGGGAGGATGAGGCGCTTGATCGGCCGAAGAAGGTCCTCGCGAGTCCCACCCCGACTTGGTCCGGGCGGACGTTTGGTCGAGCTATCAAATGTCGGTAGATGCCGACAACGCGCTATCTTGACTTCTACTCGGAAGCCGAGGGGGTGAAAACGATGAAGACGATGATGAAGAAGGTCAAGTTGACGTCAACGTCCTGGACGACGATGATGTTGATGATAATGAGGATGACGCCGAGGCGGCCGACAATGCTGGTCGGGGTAAAGAGTTGGTTGGTGACAACTCTGAGCCAAACGCCGAGAGCATGACCGATCTTCCCCCTCCCCGTAGCGCTTGTACTTAGCATTTTTACGCTTTTGCCTCCCTTGCTTTTGTACTGACTCCCTTTTTGTAATTCGAGACATATTTAATGAAACTAGTTATTTTGTCTTAACTTGCACGTTTGTTGATTGCAATATTTTCTATCAACTTTGTTGAACCGGCAAACTTGTTGGTTGCCTTTGTAAGAATGCTTACCAACTATTGTGACTGGCTAAGTCTAAGAGATTGTTCGTAGTACGAAATATGCCGACTGGCTGCATTTAATTATTGCGAATTTGGCTAACTATGAAAATGCCGATCGGCTATGATTAAGCTGTTACAATATATGCCCCTATTGCGAGCGACAAACTTCACACATAGTATTTTTTAAGGTTGTCTGCGTTCCAGGGTCGGGCCAAGGGGATGCCCACGGCAGATTCTAGTCGGTATGTGCCGGGCTTGATAACCTCCGTTACTCTGTACGGACCGTCCCAGTTGGGTCCTAGCTTTCCCTTCAGGTGTGAGAGCCCAGTGGCCTCGACTTTCCGAACGACCCAATCGCCGAGCTGAATTGGCCTCGATTTCACTCGGCGATTAAACATTCGAGTAATTCTTTGCTTGTACCGGATGGATCTCAACAGCGCGTTGCCCCTCGTTTCCGGAAGCAAGTCCAAGTTGACCGGCTTTTCTTCCTCGTTTTTCTCGAATTCATAGAATGTCATTCGAGGAGATGGGATGCCAATCTCCACTGGTAAGACCGCCTCGCTACCATACATAAGGTTGAACGGAGAGTGCCCTGTGGCTTCCTTGGCGGTAGTTCCGCCGACCGTAGAACTCCCGGTAGGTCGTCGACCTATGCCCCTTTCGCAGCCCTCCGAGAGATTTCTTGATTCCCTTGAGCACTATTTTATTGGGCCGACTCATCTTGTCCGTTCCTTTCGCGGCCTTGCGATCAAGGAGAATTTGGTGCATATTCCGAACTCCGGCACGTATTCCCTGTTGGACCGCTATTAAATTGGCGTCCATTGTCGGAAATCGCACTCGAGGGACTCCGAACCTCGGTGATGATGTTTCTCCAAATGAACGCCTGGACCTGCTTATCTGTTATGGAGGAGAGTGGTTCGGCTTCGGTCCATTTGGTGAAGTAGTCAATGGCGACTATCAGGAACTTTCTTTGACCAGAGGCTGGGGGAAATGGTCCGAGTAGGTCCATGCCCCACTTGTCAAATGGCAAGACTGCCAATCGTGGTCAAGGGGGTGGCTCGGCGCTCGGGGATGTCGGAATGGATCTCGACAGACGGGCATCTCTTCACCAACTCCCGAGCGTCCGCTCTTAGAGTGGGGCGCAGTATCCGGCTCGGAGAGCTTTTCCAGCCTATGGTTCTTCCCCTTGATGGCTTCCACAAGCCCCTTGGTGGATTTCCCCGAGGATGTAATTTCCTTCCTGGGGTGACACACTTTAGCAAGGGATGGGTGAAGGACTTTTTGTAGAGTTGATTCTCATGCCATAGAAACCATCCGGACCGGTGCTCGACCGGTCGGCCTCCTTGTGGTCCTCAGTAGTTTCCCCGTCCTCAAATATCCGACTACCTCATCCATCCATCCGGATGTCCGATTCGGCATAAGCTGGTCCTTGGCGTTGATGCCGGGCCGCCGAAGGACTTCCCACATGATTGTACGAGGAGCCGACCCCTTCGCCGAACCGGCCATTCGGGCTAAAGCGTCGCCTGGCCGATTTTCGGACGGGGTATATGGGTGATATTGAACCGAGATAGTTGTTTGATGATGCTTTGGGCTTTGGCGGGATACATTCTCATGTCTGTCTTCCTTGGCCTCATACTCGCTTGATATCTGCCCCACAATCAGCTGTGAGTCGGATTTGGCATTGACCGTGGTGGCTCCGGCTAGGATGCACAACTCCAGTCCGAGGATTAGAGCCTCGTATTCGGCTTCGTTGTTTGAGCTTAAGAATTCGAATTTGATGGCGTATTCCATCTTCTCCCCGACTGGGGGCTTGATAACCAACCCAGCTCCACACCCTGTTTTGGTGGACGAGCCGTCTACTTGCAATTCCCAAACATCCTGCTGACTGGCTGGGGGCCTTGACGTGCACTCGGTTATGAAGTCAGCTAAGGCCTGGGCTTTGATTGCCCTCCTGGGTTCGTATTCCAACCCGAAATCTGCTAGCTGATCCGCCCAGTCGGTCATCCGGCTAGAATGATTCCTGCTTTCGATGAGTTTTCTGAGCGGCTGACCTGTGAGAACCTTGATTGGGTGGGCCTGAAAATAGGGCTTGAGTTTCCGGCTGGCCATTACCAAAGCGAAGACCATTTTCTCGACCTCGCTATATTTGGCCTCAGCCCCTCGGAAGGCATGGCTTATGAAGTAGACTGGGTGTTGTTTTTCCTCCCTCTTGGCCACCAAAACAGCGCTGAGCGCGTATTCTGAAACAGCTAAGTAAACGAACAGTGTTTCCCCCGGCAAGGGGGAGATCAACTTTGGGAGTGATGATAGGTGCGCTTTGAGAGAGGTGAAAGCCTGTTCGGCTTCGTCATCCCAAGTGAACTCTTTTCTTTTTAGAGCTTTGAAGAAGCTTAAGCTCTTATCTGCTGACCGGGATAAGAAGCGGCCGAGAGCAGCCAAACATCCGGTCAGGCGTTGTACTTCTCTTACGTTCCGAGGGGACTTCATTTCCACCACTGCCTTAACTTTGTCAGGGTTGGCTTCGATTCCCCTCTCATCAACCAGGAATCCGAGGCACTTTCCTCCCTTCACCCCAAATACGCACTTTTTCGGGTTCAAGATCATGCGGTATTTCCTCAAGGCACCGAGAGTCTCCCTTTAGGTCGGAGGGGTGATCACTCCCGAGCTTTGCTTTTGACGATCATGTCGTCAACGTATACTCGATATTCCGACCCGGTTGGTCGCCGAATATCTTGTCTGACTGTGCGCTGATACGTAGCCCCTGCATTCTTGAGCCCGAAGGACATCATTTTGTAGCAATACACCCCTTGATTGGTGATAAAGACGGTGTGAACTCTATCATGCTCTGCCATCGGGATTTGGTGATACCCCGCGTTTGCGTCCATGATGCTTAGGGGAGCGTGCCTGTTCCCCGTTGAGTCGACCCTCATTGTCGATTTTAGGCAGAGGGTGATTATCTTTTGGACAAGCCTTGTTCAGGTCAGTAAAATCCACGCACATTCTCCATGCTCCACTCGATTTTTTGACCAGGACTACGTTGGCCAACCATTCCGAGTAATCGGCATTCCTCAATGAACCCCCGCCTCGAGCAATTTCTTGACTTCGGCGGCCGCCGATGTTTCTCTCGGGGCCTTGATGCCTCGGCTTTTGCTTCGACAGCCCGAATCCTCTTTGATGTTCGGCTCGTGGCACATCACTTTAGGGTCGAGCCCGGGCATTTCGGTGGCTTCGTAGGCGAAGACGTCTCTCGTATTCTCGTTAACACTTGGACGATCTCCTTTCTCGTCTGAGGATCCATGGCCTTGCCTACTCTCAAGGTCCGACCGTGCCTCTCGTCGATGATGACTTCTTCGTCGTCTTCGGCTGGTTGTGGGCGCTCGTATTGTTTGGGGTTCTCGGTGAGGTATACCCCGAGCCCGCTTGAGGGCTGATCGTCTTCCCGTTTCCTTTTCTTCGAGTCCTCCGGGACGTCGTTCTTGTTCTTCAAGCCGTTCACGTAACATTCCCCGGTCGCCCGTTGATCCCCTTGGATTTTTCCGACCTTGCCCTCGTCGGTTTCAAATTGCATGAGGAGCCGGTAAATTGAAATTCTTTGCCTTGACCTTGTTTCCCATTATGATGTTGTATGGTAGAGGGATGTCCACTACTAGGAAGTCAATCGGTAGGCTTCTTCCTTTGCCTTTCTCTCCCATCCGAGCAGGCAATTTAATGGATCCGATTGGATGTACCGAATTTCCCAAAGCCTATGAGTGGCTGATTGAGCGGGGTTACATCCTTCTCGCTGTACTTCGGTTTCCTGAGGCACTCCAGTGTGATTATATTCGCCGAAGATCCACTATCCACCAACACCCGCTTGACTCTGGCATTAGCCACTTTGAGTTCGATGACCAAGGGGTCATCGTGGGGCGTGTGCAGGGGCCGACTGGACTCGCCGAATGTCATGATGGGACAGTCGGGTCGGGGATGATGTACATCGAGTACCTGGTGCTTTAGACTTTGGAGGTGGGCCTTGCGCGAGCGGCCGGTAAGGCCGCCCGACGCGAAGCCACCCGCTATGACCCCGATGAAGCCCTCTCGTGTCCCCCGTTGGATGGACCAACCTTTTGTTTGCCCTTTTCTTCCCTAGAGTGCTTGAGGTACCGGTTCGCCTTCCCCGGTCGGGCCTAGGTTGTCCAAGGATTTCTTAAGTTCCCTGCAATCCTTGGTGGTGTGACCGCACTCTTTGTGGAATTCGCACCATTGGCTTTTGTCTCGCCGGGCGACCGACGTCCTGATGGGAGGTGGGCGGGGCATCATGGACTTGTCCTTGATGTCCAGGTAGATTTCTCTTCTGTTCTTGTTGAATCGGGGGTCGATGCCATGGTCGTTAAACCTATCTGACCTACCACCTATTTTTTGCTGCTTTGACTGGTCCTTGTAATTTCCTTCTTCCTTCCTCTTCTTGCTCCCGTCGCCTGAGTGACGACATATGTCTGTTGCTTGGATGAATCTTTGAGCCCGAGTCATTGCTTCGGAGAAGGTTTTTACTTCGTTCTCAGCCAAGGACCATCTGAGCCGACCAGGCTGAAGGCCAGACATTAAGGCGGCGAACGCCACAGCATCTTGTAGATCGGAGATTTTTAATGACTCCTCATTGAATCTTTTGATGTAGTCGGCCCAGGCTTTCGTTTTCCCCGCCCGACTCCCATTAAGTGGAGACTTGTTTTCTTTTTGTCTCTTTCCGCGATAAACCGGTGTAGGAATAGGTCCTCGAGCACCGAGAAATCCGTGATGATCCCCCGCGGGAAGCTCTTGGAACCAGTTTAGGGCCAGTCCTTTCAGAGTCGTGGGAAAGAAACGGCACTAAGTGGCCTCGCAGCCAGTTTGAACGCTCATTTGCGCTTTGTATGTGGCCATGTGATCGTCCGGGTCGGTCAGGCCCGCGAAAGGTTCGATCGAAGGCGTTTTGATTTTTCCAGGGCTGGGCGCCTCAAGTATGTCCTGGCTGAACGGGACCATGAACTTGAGCGCCCCGCTGTTGATCCGAATGGGCCTCGACTGGGCGGAGTCGCCGCGCCCTTCCCGCTGAGCGGCTTTCTTATTAAGAATGTGCCGAGCATCTAGGCCCTTGCCGAGCCGCTTCTCGTTCGGGAAATGCCGAGCGTCGTGGGTTTTATTCCCGACGTTGCCCTCTGGCGATTTTGACACGTGCGTCTCCTCACCCCGCAAGGTGGATCTTCCCTTAGACCCATGCCGCTCTTCCTCCCCCTCGTCCGGATCGTTGCCGATCGTGCCGACTATGCTCCCTCGGCCCGACCGCCGCCGGCTAGGGCCGGCCTTGATTCTCGCCTGAAGGGAAGGGACCAGTGGTCCGGTCTTTAGGGGTCAAGAAAACGCCCCGCTTGTAGGTTGGCCAACATATCCCTCGAGCTCGCTCGCAAGGTCCGGCTGAGCCGAGCGGCTATCAAATTTATGTCCGCCGTGGATATGGGATGGGGGTCGCGTGCCGTAGGCTGGTTCGATGGTTGCGGTCCATTTTCAATGGACTGCTCTTCTTCCTCATGATCGAGGGTTTGAACAGTCGGCGTTTTGGGTCGCTCGGCCCTCCTTTGTTGAGATGGGGAGGGGTCTCTTTCGGGCCTCGACCCCGTGCCGAGGGCCGCCTCGGGTACGTGTGCTCTTGGCCGGGGCCATTGCTAAGTGATTCTCGAGAGGGATTTTGCTGAGTAGCAACAAGGTGAATCTTGCTGAGTGGTGGCGAAGTAACTTCTTGTACTATCCCCACAGACGGCGCCAAACTGTTTCTGCTAAGAAATTAAGGATCGTAATATGTTGGGAGATTTGATGTGGGCCCCAAGAGCGTTCGCCTGAGCTTTGATGTCCGTATGCCTGAATCCTGCAAAACAAGGTTAGACTACCCCGGGGGTGTTTCCGGGATCGCCCCTCCGACGCTCAAGTCAGATGTGATTGAGGTAGAGAGAGAAGTGAAGTCTAGAGAGAGATGCTCTAGTTTGTTAGGTGAGAATTCAATACCTGTTCATTGATGAGACAGTTGGTTTTTATAGTGTTGGGGATTTCCCAGACAGGAAACATTATTCAGATGGGCCTTTTTGGTAGCAATGGGCATGCTCCCTTTTCCGGCAATGGTCATTTCATCCTTTTAGGGATTTCCCCAATGCTGGTGATTAGGTCAACCTTTACAAGTGGGACCCATTGATGTCACCTGCCCATGCTCTAGGAGGCTTCCAGGCTCTTTATTGGGCTGCTGATCAATTGAGCCCAAACACTATATATCGTCAGTATTTCACATCAACTTCTAAATATTCTATCTGGTGGTCATGTTTCAGTACATCTACTTTGATGTTGAGTTTAACATGCCATTTTCTGTTACCCTATAGGCTATAGCACGTTAATAATGACAATGAAAAAGCAAGTACTTAGTCGCGTATTCCACTTACTTGATATACTAGTTATACCTTCATCCCCTTCATTAATGTCAACGCTTTCATATAATGAACACTATAAAAATAGCCAAATTTAGGTTTCTATAATCATAATTTGAATCAAATTTATCCTCAACAAGATCAGAGGAGCTAGCAATGGGGATTTACGCAACATCTAAGCTCGCACTAACACTAATCATTGGCATTCTTACGTTAATAATTAGCCAAAAGAGTGAGTGCAAGAGACATAAGTTACAAAGTGTTGAAAATTGAAATCGCCTGTTATTGCTCCGTCTCAAGCACCAGTACTTTCCCTTCCTCCTCCACCATCTCCATCTCTTTCAATGCTTTCTCCGCCTCTTCATCCGAAACCTTCCACTTCTCCTCCTACAAGACCTTCTCCCTCTACTTCTCGTCCTACTGCTCTTGGATCATCCAATACTCCAAAATTACAAGTTGGTTTTTATGAAGGTAAATGCTTCAATAAGACCATGGATGTTGAAGCACTCATTGCAACAAAAGTCGAAGAACATTTTCGCAATGATACTTCTATCCTCCCTGCCCTTCTTCGCTTACAGTTTCATGATTGCTTTGTCCATGTGAGCATCATCTTTCTAATCTTGACATTGTAATTTGTACATATTAGCATTTTGAACATTACTGATTACTCAAATATGCATTATTATGTTTCTGGTTACCACATATAGGCTGCAAACTAGTATTACATTCTTTTTATAACTCATGTTGCATGTTTTTTTGTTAAGGGATGTGATGCATCAATTCTAATCAAAGGAAATTCGACTGAGATCGAGAACAGCAGGTCCTAATCTCAGTGTAAGGGGATATGAGTTTATCGAGGCATTGAAGGTTGTTCTCGAAGATGATTGTCCTGGCATTGTATCTTGTGCTGATATCATTGTCCTAGCTACTAAAGTCGCTATTAAACTGGTAATATCATACTGCTAAGTGCTAATATCATATCCCACCTACTTAAATTTTTTTTCCTATTGATTTACACAAATTCTTTTCAAGCATATATATGATCATACCTTCTAACTAAATTAAAATTCATAACTAGGGAGGAGGACCAGATTATCCTGTACAAACTGGAAGAAGGGATGGACTTGTCTCGAAAGTCGACGATGTGGATCTTCCTAGTCCTACATTGACAGTGTCACAAACCATTGCCGTTTTCAAAGCAAAAAAATTTACAGCTGAAGAGATGGTTGTTCTTTTAGGTATTGCCTCATTTCATATGCCGCTTTCATATTATAGTTTGCTTGAAAAGAAAAGTTTTTGTCAATCGTTGTTAATGTTTGTACAAGATTTTTGCTCATGCATTTTCAAGGATAATTAACCAGGAATTACCCTCAAGTAGTCAAGTGAAGGGTATATTTTCATCAACTGTGATAATAATGTAATCAAGGCCATTCTAAATTGTACTTGTTTTCATACACAAGTCACCCTAATTATCTGATCAGTTTCTTACTATTTAGTCGATACTTGATTAAGGGTGACTATATATGTGAATAAAATTTCCACTTAAGGGGTAATTATATGATAAAAAAACAACTTTAAATAGTCTTGGGTTAAAATTTCAATAGAAAATTCTTTAATAATAGGGCACGAGTGTTCAAGTCGAACCTAAGTAAGAGAAGGTTCATTTAGTTATTTTTCCCGGTCGCTCAATTTAGTTCACTCACTAGTACTATTAAATTTCGAAATTCAGGTTGTCACGCAGTTGGAATTGCACATTGTTCGTTCTTCCAAGATCGCCTCTACCTAGACACAAACGAATTTGACTCGAACATGGACCCTGACCTTCGTGAACAACTGAAGACAACATGCCCTCATGGCACAATATCAAACAACTTCACTCTCTTGAACCAAAATCCCATGAATTCAAGCCAACTTGACAACTCTTTCTACACTCAGATCTTGGAACAAAGAGGAATCCTTCCAATAGACCAAGAATTGGCTCGTGATCCTTTAACACATGCTACAGTTCTACGGCTATCCCTTAATGCCACTTTATTCAATGTTACACTCGGAAATGCCATGGTAAAGCTACAAGCAGTTAATGTTCTTACGGCCGATCAAGGAGAAATCAGAAATGTTTGTAGTAAATTCAACTGAAATTAGTCATGCTCATTGCAATTTACCCACACTATATTTCCTTCTTTTGTTAATTTCAGATTTGTAGTTATATTATGGCTTGTTTCACTTCCTTGTTTTTTTTTTTTAAAAAAAAACTGGAAAGTAAACTAATTATATTAATCTTGACTTGTTGTACATTATCTTAACTTTTTATCAAGGTATGTGGTAAGTGACGGCAAAAGTGAATCCAAGATTATTAATTCGAGGTGGCACATATAAATTGACTAATAGTTTCATGACACAAACTTATTTTTACAAAATCGTCTTACTAGAGTTAATTATTACATTATTTACATATATGTTTGTGATATCACATTTAAATATATATTGAGAATTGAGTAAATACAATGATCATTAGAGTTGGATACCATTGTTCATATTTTTTTAAACATGGATCTCGAAGGAGATAGAGTAAAGGAGAGCCCATTACTAGTTGTGGAGCATTCCTTCTTCCTAATTGTTCCATCACCCCTGAAACATCGAAAAGCTCTTTTTTTTTTTTTGGAGAAAACATAATTTAAACTTTAACAGTAGCTTTATCTTTGTATACCATTGTTAAAAGACGTATAACAAAGTTCAAACTATTGTAAAGATGGTATCTTGTTGGAAAAAAGCTTCAACAGTAATTTGAAATTTGAGTAATTTGCGGAACACCTTTTATTAAATATGATTGTCGAAGTCGTATATTCAACCTTGCCGTCTTAGCTCAGTGGTAGAGCGCGTGGCTTTTAACCACGTGGTCGTGGGTTCGATCCCCACAGACGGCGAAAATACGTTTTGCTATATTAATAGCAGAGAACATTTTTTCTCACAGCCTTTTTCATTTGTTTTTTTGGTGGGAGTCTCTTCATTTGTTGCTATAATATCAGCCTTTTTAAGAAGAATTTTTTTTTGGGTATAGAGGTTAGAGAGCGCACAGCAAGGCGATTGATGTAGACGGGATTTGATTCCAGGTCTTAGGCGCCACCTCCCAAGACTTTAACCAATTAAGTTAGTTGACATCCACGTTTCAACCAACTAAGAAGAGTTTAGATCAAAAGATCTCTCACAAAATTGTTGCGCCTATTATCTAAAAACGGACAAAGAAAATACATGATAGGCAGTACAAGGAAAATAATAGCAACACTAACATCATTATCCTTGAGGCATCTTTCAAAAACTAAATTCTGATCCAGCATTTCAAATCTATTAAAATCTTAAAGACATCTCCATTTTACCTTGGAAGCAAATCACAACTCACAAACAAAGAAATTTAAATACAATGGAGGCAGATCACAAGTTCCTGATGGGCCAGTTAGGAAAGTCGCGGTAGAGGAACGAGAGACTCAGAAACACATTCATTCAGCCCCTTGAGCCTAAGCAAATCTTTCTTTCAAGGTAGAAATTACAACAGTTATATGTCGAATAAGTATTTAATATGGACCAAAAATGAGACATAATTGCAGCATGTACAGAAGTTTATGACATTGGCATGACAAATTTCCAGGTACATAATGCCTTGCAAAATAAGTCCCTCTGTATCTTACTGTATCTATATGACTATATCTCAATTGCAGGATGTACAAAACTAGTAGATGGAATCATTCTATATCTATCTGTTGTGGAGCTTCTTCTTCTGTATTAGGTCCTATTTCGTCAATTTCTTGTTCTGTGATTCCAGAAGCTTCGACTGTCTTATTTATCCATTCCTTAAGGGGCTCTTCATTTAAGTCAAGCTTGAGAAGGCCTGCGAACAGTCCACCCACGAATGCCACAGGTTCCTGAAAGAAGTACAAGATATTAAGGTTTAGATTGTCTAAACAGCTGACGTCACAATTATGATAAAAGATCCTAATATGTCTGCATGAAACATAGAAATAATAGCCATAATTTAATTGTTAAGATAATTTTTTACGCAAATACGGACAGCAAAGCAGTTTTGAAGAACTGCAATTTGTTACGGGCATCATGCTTCCAAAAGCACACCCACTTCAAGGTGAAACTATATACAGTCCAAAGTGAAAGAGCATATCTCATCTTTTATTCACAAAAGAACATATAATTCATAATGGAAAAAAAACATACAGTAAACAAAGAAAGTAGTATAGTGCAAAACATGGATGTCTAATGAAAAGAACATTAACTGAGAGCATTACACATATCATGCTCTCGAATGTATAGTCTAACCATTGTACCACAGCATGATCATTTCAGAACTTGTACCCTAGCCAAAGGTAACAAATCCGCACCAAGCGAGCAGTGTTATTGAAAGCAGAGAGTAAAAGTTATATAGGCATAGATTTGAAAAAAGCTGATCCAAAACCAAAGCATGACAATTTACTGTGAAGTATTTACTTATACCAGGAAACTGAACCTGATTCAACCCTGGACTGTGAACAGCACCATTCGGAGCCCCTGACATTACCCCCTCAGAGTAAGGGTGCTTTTGTGGGGATTTTGGTCCAGGGGGGGGGGTGTGTTTGTTGGTGGTGGTGGTGCTGGTGGTACTGGTGTTGATGAGTGTTATTCCTCTCAGGTTTTCAGTGGAAACCCCATAAACGTAAACACCATTAAGCATAATCTATTTCGGATATGCACAAGCCCCGTGAATATTTAGTTATATGCCACTTCTTTTTGTCCCAAACCCAAATATTCACTCTCTGAATGCCTCCTGGCTCCATTAACAGAGTTTGCTAGAGCAAAACTGAAACAGAATTTCATCAAAAAGAGTCCTACATCTGTAGTCTTACACTAAATACAATACTCAAAACAAAGAGGGACTCCAAAACTTTCGCTTACAGGGATCTTACCAGATATGTAATCCAAGCTACAGTTTTGTTTTATGGAAGTCTTTACCTGATGATTATGCTTGCATAGACCAAAATAAACAAGCCTAAAAGACAGCAGAACTCAGTCCACTTTGCACCGCTAAGTTAAATGATTTCATAACAATTGGTCAACTGCAATGGGCTAAACTCATCCTTTCACAAATTTATTGTTTTACTCAACTGCAATGGGATAGATAATGTCTCCTTAAAGTGTCTTTTTATTTGTTGTGAAGTAGTAAACCAGTGCTTGTTTTCGAATTCCCAAAAGAGTGTTTAACTGAAATAGCTTCTCCTCGATTGTAAAGTTTACCTAACTTACATCTGCTCCCTCCCATCGCCCAAATTCTGATGCAAACAAGACTACATGAGCCTCTTAAGAATGGGTTTTTTATTTTTTAAAAAAAAAGATATAATTATTATAATCAGGAGAGGGATTGATAGAGAGGTGATGATATGCTATGGTGGAACAATATTATGCTTGATCAAGTAACTTTTTAGGTCAGGCCTTCATATTGTTTCATTCCTTCAGGAACAACACTAAGAACTTGTAACTTTAAAACCTTTTATTTTTTTAGTTTCATCAAAAGGCATAAGTAAGAATAATCATAAGCATCATCGAAGCCAAGATTTTAGTTTCTATTAAGAAATTTCACAATCCTTTGTGTGCACAACAACCAAAGCACCTGAAGTTTTATGCATTTACATAACTATATAATTTTCTGACACTTTCTAGCTCTGGGATCAAAGAAAACCAGTAGCAATTAAATTATTTCCATCTTTGTTGGGTAAAAGGGGTTTGGGGGTAGAGGGTGCAACATTATAAGGGTTAGACGAGCAAACATGTAACCCAAGCTCATGAAATTGCAAGAACAATACACAAGAAAACAGACATTTAATTGTGCACAACAAAACAAAGCTAGAGATATAAGCAAAACAATCATAACTGATAAAAGGGGCACATTTGTCCTAAACATGCAACAGCGAGATTGTGTATGAACGTAATATAAAGATACTTTTGACATTGAGAAGTACAAAATCAAGCTGATTAAGATAACTGTATACTGATAAGATATTGAGATCTGATGACACTTTATTTTCTACCTGCTAACTGCTAAGCCACTAGGAAGCTTGAAATGCTATTAAGGAGGTTAAAAATGACAAATCAACCCACTGGCAACTATATTTTCAAAATTCCTCTCTTGCAAGCTCTAGAATCCTTACATAGGGAAACCAGCAAGGCAAACTTACAACCATAATCAAGCTCATAACAAGATTAAAAGCATGGAGCTCAACTAGAGGGAGCAGAATAGCAGATAAGTCGACGACTTCAGTCCAGCAAGCAACACTATTATGCTATAGCTACCCTATGGCCGAAGCTACTTTAGATGATCGTTCCAGAGCAATTTGGAGTAGGAAGAGCCATCACTCTTAATCACATTTACATTTCTCAAAAAACCCATAAATCAAGATTTTATTATCACAAGTTCACAACTCTTATTGGCTTCAGCAAACTCATAGGAAACTGAAATACCAAGTTGCAACAACAGGCGGATATTCGAATTATCCAGTTGCAACAGCAAGCAAAATTTATACTCTTTAATCTTACTACTCCAATAACTTGTTCTTCAACATATTGACAATTAAGCAACATCAACAATAAGCAGGACAACATATTGGTGAACAAATTAACGCATATATACTAATTAAAATCACTAAGCAAAAAATAACATCTAACAAATGATATTGAAATTCAAAAATAAAACAAATAAAGTAATAACTTAATTGAATGAAAACAAAAGTAGTTTAACCTTGACTGCTTCCTTAAGAATTCGTTCTTCAGATGGGTTGAAGAAGAAAGCTTTAACAGAAGCTTTTCTTGGCAATCTTCGACTAGTTAGCGATGTATGAGGATTTTTGGCGACATAATTTGGAAAAAACTGCAATTAACGAAGTAGTTAAGATAAAAGAAAGTAATTAGGTGAAAAAAGAGAGGAGAAATCTAAAAAATTCAACAGATGAATTAGAGATTTTAGTAGAAGCTTACTAATGGGCAGATTGGAGGAGAATTCAGCAGGAGATTTGACATTTTTCGCCAACACGTTGCAAGTCTCTGATGATTGTAAATTGGTAGCAACCACCTATTGTACTGGGGGTCGATAGTGGTTGATTGGATTAGCTGATTGCATTGTGGAGGTAGGTGGTCGCTTTTACCGGTGAAACTAGCTGTCTAAAGTAGTAGGTAAAAAAGGTAGCTTTTGACAAAAACTAGTCAGAAGTTAATAATTTCATAAGTTAAAGTTACCTCTAAAAGCTACTTTGGTGAACACTAAAATAATTTTCAAAAGCTAAAAGTTATTCAAAGGGCCTAATAATTTGTGGCTTTTGGGTAGTGTAAAATTTACTCAAAGGGCCTAATAATTTGAGGCTTTTGGGTAGTGTTTAGTGGCGTATAACTTTATACTTTCTCGGTTCTTCCGTTCTGAAATAAGTGGAATACTTTTCATTTTATGTGAGATCTTTTTGAGAGAAGTGTTTCAGTTATTTTATAATGGAGGGAGTATTATAGTTTGGTTTGAGTTTTTGACTAGTTATTTGTAAACAACTACTTTGAGGGTTTCTTTTACTGAACATCAACATTTTATATCGCTACTTTGACAACTAACAACTACACACCAACCACTAACAACTACCACCACAGCCAAAAGCTACCACCACAACTACAATTATTTAACGGTTTTTTCAAGTGCACCCTGAGGTTTCACGAAATGCACTGCGCACCCTCGTTGTTTCGAAAATGCACCAAATACCATTGTGGTTTGCATAAAATGCACCAAAGACCCTTAATGACTAACGGTGTCAAGTTTCAGTTAGTCATTAGGGTTAATTAACCCCTCTAACCCTATTTAGCCCTAACTAAACCCTAAATTCTAACCCTACCCTAACTTCAAACCCTAACCTAACCACCACCAACCCACCACCACCCAACCACCACCACCTCCCCTACCCCCTCCCTCCTTCCCCGCAGCCCCCCCTCCCCCACCCCCGCGGCCCCCTTCCCCCTTCCCCTACCCCTCGCAGCCTCCTCCCTCCCCCGCCCCGCAACCCCCCCCCTCTCTCGGCCTCGCAAAACCCACCTGTCCCCTCTCCGCTTGCCAAGCCGCCCACCGCCCTCTCGCTTGCCATGCCGGTCATCGTCTTCACCTTCCCCTCTCGACCTTTCCGACACTCTTCCTCCTCTTCCTCCTCTTCACCTTCCCCTCTTCATCCTCTTCTTCCCGCCATCCCCCTTTAGATAAATGGAGCTTTCCCCCTCTCTCCATGGTCGCTCGTCACTGCAGAAAAACAATGGCGAACTCCCCTTTAGTTAAACAACGGAGCTGCATCGATTAATTCATAGATTTTGCCTCCCCCGTTATATTTTCTTCCAACTAATTTCACTCAAAACATGCGATAGATTTGGAATAGCAAAGTTTAAATTCGGGGTTGAGCTTCATCGATTAACAATCAGTAGGATCCATGGTTGTGGTGTAGAAGTATAATACCCGAATTGATGAATTCATCATCATTAGGCTCTTGCTTCACAGTTGATGATGAAGATTTAGGAAGCATACCCATAAAATATTTTCCATTTTCAGATAAAATTTGAACTAAGAATCTCAAAAGGTTAAAATTCAATTAGCACATTTTACCCAAATAGGTAGCGAGTTTTTTTTTTTCTGATATGCTTGCTGGAACTAAGAAAAGTCCTTCTGAAAGGGGGTGGGGAAGGGAAGGGGGTTGTTTTGGACTGGTTTGGTGGGTGGCTGGGCGGTGGGTGGGCGAGGTGGCTGGACAAAGAATCATTCGTTGATGAGAGATAGAGAGGGGGGGCGAGGAAGGGGAAGAAGGAGGAAGGAGGGAGGAGAGAGAAAGAGGAGGAAAAAGACAACATTAGGGCAATTGTGTAAATAAGCACTAACGGCAGTCTAACGCCGTTCATCATTAATGGCATTTGGTGCAATTCAGTCAAATCTCAGGGGCATTTGGTGCATTTCTGAAACAACGAGGGTACCTGGTGCATTTCGTGAAACCTCAAGGGTACCTGGTGAAAAAACCGATTATTTAATGCGCCCAAAAGCTACCTCGAAAGGTGCGCCAAAGTTTCACGACAACTATAATAAAAATGAAAATATAAATCTAATTGAATTGAACATATATCTTATGAAGTCCTAAATCAAATACTCCTTCCCTTTTCTTTTGTTATTCCTATTTCGAGTTGGGGAAGAAACAAATGCAACTTAAATAATGGGTAAAAATAAAGATTATAGTCTTTTGAATCTATCTATATTAGACAACCAATAGTACAAAAGTTGAAGGGTTAAAAGAGTAAAAGATGACTATTGGATAACATGAACACATTTATTGTAGCTTAAAATCAATGGGGATTTAAGTAATAAAATTACACTATACTTCCTCCGTTCCATAATAAGTGAAACATAGGGATTGGACACAAGATTTAATAAACATCACTTTCAAATGCCAAAAAGTCATTAAATACCCTTTTCATTATCAAAAGGAGGAGAGAGAAAAACAAACCACACAAGTTTGTGATGGGTACTCTTGTCATTTTGTCACTTTCTTTTTTCCATTTAAGATATGTTTCACTTATTTTGAAACGTTCTAAAATAGTAAGTATTTCACTTGTTATGGAACGGAGGAAGTATGTATGAAAAGATTCAAAATAGGAACAACAAATTGTAATTTCTCAATAAAAAATACAGGAACAAAAAAAAATAAAAACAAAGGAGTACTATATAATAATACTACTATGGCGTAACTTTTGTCGAAACACTATATTGTTATACAACCTGCAAATATGACTTATATTCTTTCGAGAAAGTTATGATAAAAGATATTATAATTTGATTATGTTCCTGTAAAAAAAAAATTGATTATGTAGATTGCTTGCAAATAATCGACATTGAATGCAAACTCATCATCAATATATTACGCCCTCTAAAACCAAGGACTCTTGGGTCTAATGGTATCACTTCCTATCTCCCATATGGGAGACCAAGCTTCAAATCTTGGTGGAACAAATTTCAATATTTCTTTTTTTGGGGAGGGGGGGTTGAGGTGCTTGTTGGGCCTCTGGATTAGTGTCCTGTGCGAGGGCAGCTCAGAGGAAATCTTCTTACCATGGGGTTCCCAAGAAGGAGGCGCAAAAAAAAAATTATTACGCCCTCTAAAAAATTGAGCATTCTATTACTTTAATTTGTACATTTCGCAAAGTGGAAAGTGACTACAAGTTATCAAGATAAGAGATTAAAAAATCTCACTAAAGAAGAGACAAACTTTATTTACTAACAAATTATGACTAGTTATACAATGAAGTAGTTTTTATTGAGATTTTACTATTAAAAAAAGAGTTCATAGTAACCTTTAAAATTAATTTTTTTTTGAAGAGACCTTTAAAATTATTTATGGAGACTAGGCTTTGCTAGAAAAAGGAAAGTGGGGAGCAAATATTAATTGCTTAATAGTCAAATGCTTCATCTATTCCGAAATAGTCTGAACACTTTTGTTTTTTTGTTTGTCCCAAACTAATGAACACTTTCATTTTGATCCCACCATTATTATATAATTATATTAGTTTAGATCTTTCTAGGACGCGGAACTTTTGGACGCGTTGATATATCAAATTACTAATACGAAAAATCATAAAAATTTGATATAACGAAAATATATATTGAGATGAATATAATGAGATTGCACATGACTATGTTCTCCATATGTATATTTCACAAACGACGGTCAAATGTGAAATAAGTGGATCGTGCCAAAGTACAATTGTGCAAAATGCAAAGATTAGAAAGAAGAGGAGAGAGTATATAGTAGTGCATTGATAACTTACAGTTCTCACGCATATTGTCGGATGCAAATATTTGGTGAGTGAGAAAATAACACATAATGTAGGTAATTATTCTTTGTTGTATTAATAGCCACACAGGATAAGGTTATTGATGAAAGTTGATCCCACATATTGAGTGTCGCAAAATTTTGACCAACAAATTCGATTGGCATATTTTTTTTCTCGACAATATTTTATAAAAATGTTCATATATAAATAATACTCGAGAGTTGAAAGTAACGTCAAATACAAATTTAATTTTTATAATAACATTTTATTATATATTTGATTTTTATCTTTTTATTTTTATATAGATAAGGGATAGTATAATTGAATATTTGTAAGTTTTGTGTAAGGACCGCCTTATAATAAAGTTATGATAAGTGCATCTCACTTTTAAAAGCGTCATTATAAGTTAATAAGGTCACATTTAGACAATAAGTCACCTCTTACTTTAGAAAAGTTACTTCTACTTTAAGTGACCTCTTTTAGGATAAAAATAAGGAAAATTTGCCAAAAAAACTTTTATGATTTCATTTTGCGAAAAAAAAACCTTATAAAGATTTTTTGCGAAAACAAACCAAAATCAAATTTTTTTGCGAAAACAAAACCAAAATTATTTTTGCAAGATGAAAGCCTGCACCACTACAAGAACCCCTCACCCTCCCTCCACCCCCTCAAGCGGCACCCCCCCCCCCCTTCGCCCCCCTCTCTCCTCTCCATTATTCCCTCACCCCTCCCAACCGCAAGGGCCACCACAAAACGCCCCCACCATTGCGCCACCCGTAAACAATGGTTTTCGTTCTTCGATTTTTGATAGTTTTCGTTTCATTTGTGGTGGTAGTGGGTTTCGTGGTTGTGGTGGGGGGTTTCATGGTGTTATGGTCATGTGATGATGGTGGGTTCGGATTTTCTGGGTTGCGGAGGGGGGCTGGGGGATGGGGTGGGGCTGCGCTGGTGGTGGGGGTGGATGGACGAAGGGAGAGGAGAGGGGGGGGGGGAGGGGTGAGGGAGGGAAGAAGGAAGAGGAGAAAGGGTATGGGCGGCGAAGGGGGTGGGGGGCCGCCGCTTGAGGGGGGTGGAGGGGGGGTTGGGGGCTGCTTGGTAGTGGTGGGGTGGGGTGCGAGATGGTGGAGGCCGGGCTAAGGGTGAAGTGGGGGGGTGCGGGGGGTGGGTGGGGGGCTAGGCGCGAGTGTTGGTAGTGGTGGCTAGAGGTGGTCAACGCCGGAAATTCTATGGTCAACATCGGAAAATGATACTAAGTTTGTTTTTGCAAAAAAAATTTTGATTTTGGTTTGTTTTCGCAAAAAATGCTTTATAAGGTTTTTTTTCGCAAAAACGAACTCGTAAAAGGTTTTTTTGGTAAATTTTCCTAAAAATAAATTGATCCTTCTCATCATATATAGACAGTCATATATAAAATTTATAATTGGAAATAGAATTTTTACCTCCGTAATACCCTAAAATCATGTTCTTTTGGACTAAAATACGTGAGAGGAAATGAACTGAATTAAACTCAACGGAACTAAAACGAGGTAATAAAAAAAAGAGGCCCTAACAAGAAAAACTAATATACACTCCGCGGTAATTTCTTATTACCTCCATTGCAAAACCCTAAAACCCTAACCTTCAATCGGTAGAAGCAGCGCATATACACACAATTTAACAATTTGAGAGAGTGAGGGATAGCTCAGTTGGTTAGAGCTTCCCTCCCGGTTCCAGGTGATCCTGGGATCGATTCTCATCCCCGCCCTTGTGGCTCATTCGCACCAAAAAAAACAATTTAACAATTTGCGCAAACTCTGTTTTACAATCTCCATCTTTCTCTACAATCTTCATTCATTCATTCCAATTATCTATTTAAAAAGTTTAATTTCGTATTTCCAGCATCAATTCAAGTTACCTTTCTGAATTTGAGGAGCAATAAGAATAGTGAGACCAGAAAGTTGGATCTTCCAAAAATTTGAAGGTTTGTTTAGCCCTAATTTTACTACTTCAAGTTTTAAGATCTAAATTTGTAGCTTACACATAAATATTTGAGTAAGAATTCGAAAACGAAATTCAGATTTTGGTGATTCGGTTGTGAAATTATTTGTAGGCATTACTAAGATGTATTCTCATGAATTAATTGCTAGATTTTGTAATCGAATCCTGCTACTATGCTAGCTTTAATTGAAATTTAAGAAAATAATTGTGCTCAAACAAGCGCAAATTAGATCCTGGGAAGGGAGTAGGATGAGCATCCTACACCTTCCCTAAGTGACATCGTTTTATTAGTTTTAGGAGAGCCAAAAATTTGGGCGGCTTTTGCGATATTTTGAAAGTGGGCCGACTCTCCCATTTTTGAAAGTGGGCCAGCAATTTTTTTTGATGTACAAATGCATATGGTTTGTTGTACAATAATATACGAGTGTATATTTTGTATTTTTCAGTGATCAAAGTAATGACCATCAGTGTACATTGTGATTTATCCTTATTGCGTTGGTTGTTGTACCTTTTTTTGATTACTAGCTCCACCTATAGTTGCATTTCATATTGAATTGTACATATTGAATTTCATCAGTGAACAAACATCAACACACCAATGTACAAAGAAACAAAGATTGCAAATTACTCACTGACATCGGTTTGGGAATTGGGTTACTTTTATTTGGTTTGTCATTGTACATTTTGATTTTGTTAATGAACAACCACGAAGCCAAGAATGTACAAAGAAACATAATAGAATAAAAGTATTCATTTGGCATCCTAGTTACAACAATGTAAATAACAAGAATGTACAAACAAACATCCCAGTAATGTACAATCAATTTCACTTAATGTACAACAATGTAAATAATAAGAAGTATGATGGCGGTTGACATCAAATCAGTTATTAAATGGTGAACAGTAACTGTCAAATCAGTTACTTTTTGAATTTTCGACATGTACACTGGAAGTAAGGGAATGTACATTGGCTGTCAAATCAATTACTTTTTGCATGTTCATTGGTGCGTTTTATTCTTCTTGCCTTGCGTTTTGGAGCTGGTGTAGGATGCTCATCCTACACCTCATACCAACATCTACGGATTGCTCAAACAGCTCATTGTGTATAATTTGATTGCACAGGAACTATCGAATTATTGTCAAAAAAAAAAAGAAACTATCGAAAGGTCTAAGTTGGATTTGACTCTAATGTGGAATTTGCATATGCTAGAGCTAGAGTTTAGTAGTGGCATGTAGTTCTTGCCATATATTTTTATGTCTGCGGTTGCGTTTCGCCGTTTCCACTTTCCTGAGCTTCTGATGTGTCAATAGCATTCTGAAGGGTAAGGAGTTTGATGATCTTTTCTTTTTGCAACCCTGCAATTGCTCTTATGTCCTGTTTTCGTTCTGTTTCTTATTTAGCGGATTATTTTTCTTTCGATCTTAGCTCATTTTGATTGGCATTTTTCCGCTTAAGGGTGATAACCACATTGTAAAGATGGTGCAGTATAACCTTAAGAAAATAACTGTTGTTCCCAATGGCCAATGGGAAGGAAATGATAGACATAGTACTATCTCGAACTCAACGACAAACCCCCAACAGTTGTCCATAAAGGTTATGCAATTTCTCGCCTTCGGCAGTTTTATATGAGGAAAGTGAAATATACGCAACAGAATTATCAGGAGAAGCTGTCTGCCATTATTGATGAGTTCCCTAGGCTTGATGATATCCACCCCTTTTATGGTGATCTTCTTCATGTTCTCTACAACAAGGATCATTATAAACTTGCCCTTGGGCAAGTAAATACTGCAAGAAATTTGATTTCAAAGATTGCCAAGGATTATGTTAAGCTTTTGAAGTATGGTGATTCGCTATACAGATGTAAATGTCTTAAGGTTGCTGCTCTTGGTCGAATGTGCACAGTGATTAAGCGAATCAGCCCTAGTTTGGCTTATCTTGAGCAAGTTAGGCAGCACATGGCTAGGCTGCCTTCCATTGACCCTAATACAAGAACTATATTGATATGTGGTTATCCTAATGTTGGGAAGAGCTCATTCATGAACAAGATCACTAGGGCTGATGTAGAAGTGCAGCCGTATGCATTTACAACAAAGTCACTCTTTGTGGGTCATACTGATTATAAGTATTTGAGGTATCAAGTGATCGATACCCCTGGGATTTTGGACCGACCATTTGAAGATAGGAATATTATTGAGATGTGCAGCATCACTGCTCTGGCTCATCTACGAGCTGCAGTCCTCTTCTTCTTGGATATCTCTGGATCATGTATACGATTGCCCAACAAGCCGCCCTCTTTCACAGTATTAAGTCTCTTTTCATGAATAAACCATTGATCATAGTGTGTAACAAAACAGATCTACAGTCTTTTGATGGTATTCCTGAGGAAGACAAGAAGCTGGTCATGGAAATGAAATCTGAGGCTCTGAAAACATTGGTAGGCCAGGGAGGCGAGGCAACTAGTGAAGAGGGAGTTCTTCTAACCATGAGTACTTTGACAGAGGAAGGGGTTATTGCAGTGAAGAATGCGGCATGTGATAGGTTGTTAGATCAGAGTGTTGAACTGAAGATGAAGTCTAAGAAGATAAATGACTGTTTGAACCGCTTCCATGTTGCAATGCCAAAGCCCCGAGACCATAAGGAAAGGCCACCTTGCATACCTCCAGGGGTTCTGGAAGCCATGGCGAAGGAAGCAGCGGAGAAGGCAGAGAAAGAAAAGAGGATAACTGAAAGGGATCTGGAGGATGAGAATGGTGGTGCCGGTGTTTACTCTGCTAGCTTGAAGAAGCATTACATCTTAGCAGATGATGAATGGAAGGAGGATATTATGCCTGAATTTCTTGATGGGCACAATGTTTACGACTTTGTTGATCCTGATATCCTGCATAGGCTTGAAGAATTGGAGAGAGAAGAAGGGATACGTCTTGCAGATGAGGCTGAGGAAGAGTTTGAGATGGATGGCGAACAATTAACACCAGCAGAGAGAGAAGCACTGGCAGAGATCAGGAGAAAGAAAAGCATGCTCATCCAAGAACACAGGATGAAGAAGACTGCTGGAGGTAACAGACCTATTGTACCAAGGAAGTTTGATAAAGATAAGAAGTTTACAACTGAGAGAATGGGTAGGCAGTTGACAAAATTGGGTCTAGACCCATCTGCAGCCATCGATAGAGCTCGCAGCAAATCAAGGGGTCGAAAGAGGCTGAGGTCACCTGAATTGGGAGAAGGTGATGCCATGGATATGGATGGCGGGCAATTAAATAAGAAACTACGGGCTATGTCTCGATCTAGGTCCAAGTCTAGGTCAAAATCACGGCCACCAAACGAAGTTGTTCCAGGGGAAGGATTAAAGGACTCGGTCCAAAAAGGTAAAGCTATTTATCTTGCTAAAAAATCTTCCAAGAAGAGGAACAAGAATGCGCACAAGGGAGAAGGAGACAGAGTCATTCCTACTCTCAAACCTAAACATTTATACTCTGGGAAGCGATCCACTGGTAAAACCGACCGGCGTTAAGTCTTTTCAGGTCTTTGCTAAGTTAGTTCCAATTTTGGTCTGTTTGTTACTTGAAATTCAGGTTTTTTGTGCTATTTTATTTAATTTGAACGTGTATCACAAATATTTTACATTAATGCACTTATTGCTATGTATCAACTCCAGATTACCATTTGGCTTCAGATGCCTATCATGCTCGAATGCTCGTGCAGTCGTGCTCCTATGGTGTTATTTTTTATGATAATTTCTGTCTTCTTGCAAAGTTGATGAGAATTCAGTACTTATGGTGATCAAATTGCTAAATGCTAACTATGAGTTTGTAGACTATGTTCTTAATAACCCCATAAAAATATGAAAACAGCACTCAAGATTATTTTATAAAACGAGTAAACGACATTTACAATTGGAATGATCTCAAGTTAGATCTGTTAGAAAGCTTCTGATTTCTGGTCTGGCTCATTTAGCGAAAGAAGATCAGACTTCTAGAAACTTAATTTCTTGTATGAGGATATTTGTGATACGGTGTAACCTTAATTAATACTTAAACAGTGTCATGGTTTCAAAGAGGATGAACCTTTGTTACCGGTTTACATCCTGTATTGGCTGTAGTACAACCATGATAATAGACATGGATAACTAAGGATCATAATAAGATAACCAAAGATATACCTATGAAATATGATCACCATTTCGATAATTATATACTATGAAAGTTCGAATAACCTTAAGATATTTTTGTGTCTGTAACAAATACTTAAATAATTTCTTTAAAATTTGCAACATATTTCTTTCTCAGATGTTTCACAGTACTTACAACCAAAGTTGTTAAAATCGAGATTCTAGTTTGAATCGGAAACGACCTTTAGAATCGAATCGTAAAATCGAATCGTAGAATCGTAAGATTCTACAAACACGTATAATCAAGATATCGCACTCAATCTTCATTGAATATGCTAAAATTATAAGTTAAAAGACCTAAAAATTGGAAAAAATAGTTGTTTACCCACTATATTGGCAATAACTAACAATATATATCTATTATTTACTTTGTTAGCATGATTTATATTTGCGAGGTTTTTGCTAGTCAACAGAAATGTATAGAATCGTCTAGAATCGTGAATCGAATCGTCTACCATATTTTGAATCGTAAAATCGTAAGATTTTAAGATTTGAATCGCGATTTTAATAACTATTTCTCTTTTGGCTAAATTCTTATACAAGTATTACTGTAATTATTATAAATCACAAGGACCTTTCACTTTCTCTCCTCTTTCTTGATTGTTGTGCCATTTCCATATGCTGTAAGTATAAAAAAAAAATGGAGGAAGTATAAAGGTCCTGGCAAACAGATTAAAAAAAGTTCTCCCGTATGTTATACTACATGAATCTCAGAGTGGTTTTGTTCCGGGCCGTCTGATTACTGATAATGCTTTGATTGCATATGAATGCTTTCATTTTTTGAGGAAAAAGAAAAAAGGAGTGAAAGGGAATTTAGCTCTCAAACTGGATATGAGTAAGGCCTATGATAGGGTGGAGTTGCCTTTTTTGCGGAATATGATGGAGAAAATGGGTTTTCCAGAGCAATTTGTGAATATGATTATGAAGTGTGTTACATCATCTTCTTTCTCAATTCTTATGAATGGGCAGCCCACACCTAGTTTTGCTTCAAGCCGGGGGCTCAGACAAGGGGACCCTTTATCCCCTTTTTGTTCATTACGTGTGCGGAGGGGCTATACTCTCGCTTCGGGATCTTCGAACACAAAAAGTCTATACATGGAGTTAAGATTGGGAAGAAGGTGGAGCCTATTTCCCATCTGTTTTTTGCAGATGATAGTTTACTGTTTGTAAGAGCTACAGAGGAGGAAGTTGAGAATGTTCTTGAAATTCTTTCCATGTATGAAGCTGCTTCTGGGCAAAAGTTGAATATGGAGAAATCTGAGGTCTCTTTTAGCCGAAACATTGAGCCTGAGAAGAAAGAAATACTTCGTTTGAAGTTGAACTTTAAGGCAGTAGAAGATCATGAACGTTATCTAGGGCTACCTACTTACATTGGTAGTTTGAAAAAGGTAGTGTTTCAATCCATACAAGACAAAGTTTGGAAGAAGCTAAAAGGGTGGAAGGAAGGATTTTTATCTCAAGCTGGTCGTGAAATTCTGATTAAGTCGGTGGCGCAAGCTATACCAACTTACCCTATGCAATGTTTCCTGCTCCCGTCGAGTATCATCAAAGATATGGAAAGTATGTGCCGTTCTTTTCTATGGGGTCAGAAGAAGGATGAGAAGAAGATAGCATGGGTGGCCTAGAGGGATTTGTGTAAATCAAAGAAGCACGGGGGTTTAGCTCTGCGAAATCTCAAGTGTTTTAATATGGCTCTACTTGCAAAGCAAGGTTGGCGAATACTCACTAATGATTCATCTCTCATGTCAAAAGTTCTCAAAGGAAAATATTTTCCTAATTCATCCTTTCTGGAGGCTGAGATCAAGCCAAACATTAGTTACACATGGCGCTCAATTCTCACTGCAAAAAGCCTTTTGAAGAAGGGTTTAAGAAGAATAGTTGGCAACGCAGAGCACACAAAAATTGATAGTGATCCCTAGCTTCTGGGAATACCGAGGAAAAGTGCATTTCCAAGAGAGCACGATGATGTTATGATGCCTGCTCTGGTCTCAGATTTGATGGTAGATAGCAAATGGAATGTGAGCATGATAAAAGAGATATTTACACGAGAGGAAGCTGATGCAATTCTAGATATTCCTCTGCCAAGATATGCACAGCAGGATACTTGGAGCTGGGCTCACACGAAGGATGGGTTTTTCTCAGTTCGGAGTGCGTATTTCCTTGCTCTTCAAGATGAAAACTCGGGTGAAGCAGGTACGTCGGAGCAGCAAAGCCCAAATGTCTGGAACAAGGTATGGCAAGCGAGAGTACCTCCAAAAATCAAAAATTTTGGATGGCGTGCTCTTCGAAGTAGTCTCCCTGTTCGAGCAAAGCTGTATGGGAATAATAATGACGCCAAATAGAGGCGTTCTATATTCCCCATTACTTTAACAATAATATTAGGCCCAATACGAGTATGATCATTCCTCTATTAGGAATAACTCGTTATATGGCCCATAGGCCCTAAGCGGTTCATTTACTCCGTTTAACCTAACAAGTCACCGTTATAAATACCCAACTAAGGGTCAAGGTAAAGGGATCTCTCTCTCCACTCTCTACAAATTACCCTACTTTCCCTACGATATTTATCCATCTTTGGGTACTGACTTGAGCGTCGGAGGCTCCGCCATGGGGACCCCACCCCATGTTTGGAGTTCTTCTTGCAGGTACATCTTACCGGCGAGGTTCAAGGACTGTTATATATGGCGGCCTCGCAATATCAGGTACCCTCTTGTTCAATATCGAAACAATTGGCGCTAGGAGGAGGGGTAATAATTAACTATTGCTCTGGAACCTCACGGAGAGATAACAGGGGAGATTAGTGGACGATGATACGTTGAATACATGCTCATCTATGTGAAATTCTCACGCTAGTAATTAATTACATTTTTTACTAATCAGATGCAACAATTCTAAAGAATTAGAAAATCGGGAAACTCGATAATCATCACCATAACTAGGTAAAATCTACGGTCTTTCCGCAAAGAAGCGAAGTATTGGTTAATTATTTAATCAAAATACCAGATCACCAATTGAGATGGGATAGAAATCCATGGGATAATGCGCTTAAAGTGGAGCTCTTCACCTACTTCACAATTCACAAACAAATGAGTATCTCTACATCTGCTTGGTTTCACTACCTCATCAAGATTTCAAGATGATTTATTGCTTCAAGTTTTATAGCAACAACACACTTCGTGTCAGCAGTAGTGGCTCCGGTATTTTCTGCACTTTTTCATCGAGTCACTAATGCCAGATTTTCAATGGCTTCTCTCGAGAGCAAGAATCACAACCTTCACAAACATAGGGCAAGAATCCAATGGAAAGATAAGTTCTCTATTTGTGCCATTATTTTTAGATATACATCTTATAACTTGAATTTGTGTGCAATGACTTGAGTATTGGTCTGCATTGGTTGAGTTTGTTGTAACTTTACATCAAATGAATATACCTTATCAATTTGGGTAAAATTTATCATTCAATCTCATGTAGGAAAGCACACCTGAATAATGCACACAAAGTGTTCGACGATATGCGTCAATGAAATCAGACTGTTCCTCAATTGGACTCCAACGGTGAGGCATCCAAATAATTATTACCTGGCAGGGAAATTCTTCAACTCATGAAACAAATGCAAGTCTGCATATTTTGTGGAGATCGAGCAGACCTGATTTCTTCCCTCCATCAGACGAAAATAAGCTAAGTCTTTTATCTCTATCATTGTTGAGATTTAGCTAATTAACACTCAAATGTCAAAAAATTAGTTGAATTTGGTGAAAGTTCTCATGCGCTTAACACAAGCGTGAACACTAAGCGGACATGACTGAGCCTCTCTTATGGCATATTGGTATTTAGCATAATGCATGCCAAGTGCTTGACAAAATGTTTCAGTAAACTCAAAGCTTTTAATAGTATTTTTCTCTTTTGTGAACCAACGCAATGCACTTTAAGTGCTTGATAAAATGCCTCTTGAGTAATGAAACTATTAAATTTATTGACATTAGTGGAAATTGACATCATATGATTTATAAGCTTCTACTTGTATACAAGTAGATATCATACCATAGTCCATACTATAAAGTGCTCTGGCTAAGACAGGAGATGAATTTGCTTGGGCACCTCATTGGATTCTTTCTACTAAAGATCTAGCGACCCGACAAGAATTAAAGACCTTTTGCCGAGACCATGCCTCGCAGACCCCATATGCCAGACTATGTCTCAGTAAACTCATGTGCAGACCATGGTTGGCAGACTCCACTTCTTTTACTAAAAAGAATAAGATGCATTAAAGTCGCATAGAGTTACAAGAACGAGAGCTAGTCACCAGACAAGGCTGAACTCAGAAGCTTCCATTTGCACACTCGTGAAGCTCTTCATTTTAGCAGATGTATCATCAAGCGATCGTCATTGTTTGAGCCGTGTCTCCACATTACTAGTTTCCTCCAATGGTCGAATTTAAAGAATGAGGCCTCCATACAATAACTAATATGAACTCGCAAATTCCTAAATTTTATCAACATATGCAAATATGCATATTCAGTGAATCGGGAGATCTCGTCCATTAAAGTTACAAGGCACCAGACCTGATTTTTTCACTCCATCAGATGAAAGAAAATAAGCTGCTAACAGCACTCTCGTCAAATATGAGCAAGCCTCACTATTGTCGGGGAGAAGCAAGAAGTACCACAACAGCCATGACTATCTCTCTTATCGGTCTACGACCTAAGTGGATCTGCCGTTAGAGAGAAGCAGGCTCCAAATTGACTATCTCTGTTAACGGTCTACGACCTAAGTGCATCTGCCGTTAAAAGAGAAGCAAACCTCAGATTGACTATCTTTGTTAACGGTCTACGACCTAAGTGGATCTGCCGTTAAAAGAGAAGCAATCCTCAAATTGACTATCTCTGTTAACAGTCTACGACCTAAGTGGATCTGCTGTTAAGGAGAAGCAAACACTAGCGGTCAGCGATATACTAATCCACCGTTGAGTGAGAAGCATAATATACAGATTATTTGTCTGAAATTCCAGACATTCACAGAGGATGGTGCTTGCAAACCTTAGCCGAGCACACTTGTCTTGTATACGTGCAGACCTCCAAATGCAGAACAAGAGATATTATCAAGCTCATGATTTCTTGAAGCTATGCTCTTTATTTGGGCTCGAGTATGGCCTATGTATTTCAATAAGGCAGATCACAGACTCGACTTCTCCCATTAGAGGAGTAGAGCTAAGTCCTTCTTCCTATATCATCTATGTGACCACAACTTATTTGTCATTGTGAAATTGCTTGCATTTCTTAAGCTTTGTCTTATAAATTATTGTTTAATGTATCAAAGTGGCCAAATTTAAATTGGGCATAAGTAGAGGTCTAAAATTGACGCAAACTACCCAATGAATATGTTGAGCTCACTTGCAGGAACATCTGTACCAGAGCTTAATTAAGTTAATCTTGCAACAAGTTTTTATCAGTTTTGCTTCAATTATGCTTATGTGAAGAGTAATGACTACACCATAGCAGATCCTTATGGCACAAGTAAGGGACCATACATGCTCATATTCATAGCATACTTTGTAAATGTTAGACTATTCTACTCTTATGCCGAGCTCAAACTCAACTTAAGAGTATGGGGCTAGTAAGTATGTCATAATAGCTGGTAGTAAGTATGTCATAATAATTTGGATAAAGTCATATAAACTCATACAAATATTACCTGATGAAAAAAATAACAATGCATGTCACTCTTAAGCTGACACAACTCAAGAGTGGGGGCTAGCGAGTATAAATCATTAGAAAAACGTTTTGAGTATTAATTGCTCAAAATAATCATAGAAATGTAAAGTTAACAAAGTGACCGGCTTGTTAATTGTTTAACTACATTCTTTTGTTTCAAGCTAAAAGGAATCCGTCAACTTCCGACAAGGATCCATGTACTGTCAGCTGACCGATTAGCAACTTGTGACTCAAAAAGAAACCAAGTGCAACGGTACAAACTCGACATTATCTTTGTAACACTAATTGCCGAGATTGTAATATATTATAAAGTCTCTAGGCACATTCTATAGCTAAATTATAAAGCATCCAGCTCAAGTTCAATCTCCAATTGAACTTAGACCTGTGGGGCTAGTTGTATGGGAATAATAATGACGCCAAATAGAGCGTTCTATATTCCCCATTACTTTAACAACAATATACCGGCCCAATACGAGTATGATCATTCCTCTATTAGGAATAACTCGTTATATGGCCCATAGGCCCTAAGCGGTTCATTTACTCCGTTTAACCTAACAAGTCACCGTTATAAATACCCAACTAAGGGTCAAGGTAAAGGGATCTCTCTCTCCACTCTCTACAAATTACCCTACTTTCCCTACGATATTTATCCATCTTTGGGTACTGACTTGAGCGTCGGAGGCTCCGCCATGGGGACCCCACCCCATGTTTGGAGTTCATCTTGCAGGTACATCTTACCGACGAGGTTCAAGGACTGTTATATATGGCGGCCTCGCAATATCAGGTACCCTCTTGTTCAATATCGAAACAGCTGGTTCATCGTGGTATGGTGCTTGATGCGGCGTGCCCACGTGTGTGGTAATGGGTGGAAACAAGTGGCTCATATGTTATTCAAGTGTAAGGAAGCAGAGCGATTGTGGTATGTATCACCCTTACGCCTCTCAACAAGGGAATTAGGAGAGATAACTGTCATGGAGTGGGTTAGCTCTCTTGTGAAAATTCACAGAGACCCTGAGTGGTGGGATGTGTTTTGGTCCCTTGCGTGGGCTGTGTGGATTGCCAGAAATGTGTGGTGTTTTGAGCAAAAGAGGAAGGATGTGATGGACTCGGTTCGTAAGGCGATGGAGCTCGTGGGTGAATATGCGAAAGCTTTGGAAACACAAATCCCTACCCCCCGAATTTTCCAGTGTGACTCAAAGTGGAAACCACCTCCAGCAGGTATGTATAAATTAAATACAGATGCAGCGATGTTGGGGCTCAAAATTGGTGTGGGAGCGATCATGCGAGACCATGTTGGCGATGTGATGGTCACCTTATGTGACACCATAGAGGGAAGATTTGATGTTGATGTGGCAAAGGCACTTGCAGCGAGACAAGGTTTAAGCATTGCTCTAGGAAAGTTTGGACTAACAAATATCATAATTGAGGCAGATTGTTTGAAGCTCTTCTTTGCTCCGAAGAAAGGAGCCCTGTGACAACAATTATTTTGGTGTTTTGGTTCAGGATATTCTTAGGCTGTCTCAAAATTGTACTGTTGTTTCTTTCTCTCATGTCAAAAGGAGTGGAAATGTAGTGGCTCATAAGCTAGCCAAGGCGAGTGAGGGTTTTGGGGAGATGAGAGTTTGGATGGAGGAGTCTCCTCGGGATGTTTGTGATTTTGTTATGGGCGATTGCGTACTGTTTAATGAATTTGGTTACTTTTCTCGTAAAAAAAAACTAGTACTACATTGATAATCTGCATGGGTGCGGCAAGTCCAAGGATGCTTGTTGGGTTGTTAATGTGGGTCTCTCCAAAGCATGTTACATTACGATGCAATCACACAATATTATGGACGCAATATAAAGTCCAAAGATGCTTGTTGTGTTGTTAAAAGTGGGCCTCCAAACTCCTAAGCTTGTTACGATGTATAGTATGGGCGCTAATCACGCAATATTGGATCGATTCGAAAAAAATGTGTTATTTACATTTATGGTTTCACCACTAGACTTGTACGGTTGTACCCCCATATCATATACGAGTTCCATCCCCCTCCTCCCAAGGAGTCCGACCTCAAATACGTTGGTTAAACCCGAACGAGATGCCAGTTTAGTAGGGTCCTTCATCTTACCTAATATATATATATATATATAGTCGGGATCCGGTGAGAATTATGAGTTATGTGAGAATAGAAAAATATGTGAGAATAAATTACACTTGTTATATTACACACGTAGATCAAATCTTTACTAGATATATGACACGCTCGTTGTAAACACGTCAAAAATACCTAAACTACCCAATATAGGGCAAGTAAAGGGTCGAATCCACAAGGACTAAGGAAAGCACCAATAAGTATCGATTTATGATAAGCTAAGCAAACTCTATGTTTTTGAAGATTTATAGATGAAAGGACAATAAGAAAAATGACTTTGGGAAGGGGTATCCACCAATCAACTCATTCACAAACCAAGCAATCACAATGGGAATCAACAATGGGGATCAATTAAGGGGAATTGTTCATCCATTGGTACTCTAACCACTCTCTCGAGCTAGCTAGATTGACCTAGTCTCTTACCGAAGACCTATTCTCATGGCTAAGGCATTCAACCAAGCATATCCATAAACATGATGAACTTAAACAAGTAAACTAAATCCCCTAGGCTAGGTAGTCCCTATTCTCATGGTCCTTCAAGCCTAATAATCGATTTGAGGCAACCCCTTAACTTCATCTCTCGATCCTTCACTAAGGGTACCTAAATAATGTTCCTATGATGGCCAATCACACAAACATTCATGAAAATGCCAAATCAATTAACCAAAATTATCCCAAGTTAAAGCCCAATGTTGGATTTAGAGGTTCATGAACTCATTAATGGCTTCAAACCCTTCCCAAAGAAATAGCTACTCACAAATCATGAAAAATTATAAACTAAAAGACATTAACAACTATTAACATAAACTAAAGCAATAATCTAGGATGAACAAGTAAATAGAGTGAAAATGACATGGAAATATGAAAATAAAGCAATAAAATATGAGAGAGAGTAAGAAATTCTCATTAAAGTTGCAAGGAGCTTCAAAATCTTCAAGTTTCCTTCTTAGATTATTCAAATTCCAAGTTTTCAACAAGTTTCTCTCACTTCTCTCTCTAGAAGATGAGATTTTCTCTCTCCTAGGGTTCTAAGAATTTCAAATCTCACTTTATTAAAATATATTGTAAATTAGTTTTCACTAAAATGAGAGGAGTTTGCCTTATATAGTCCTAAAATAAACTAGGCATAATTACAAATTAACCCCCATTCAAAAAGAGGATTTAAAATGAAAGATTTCCGGAAAAGCCCAGCGACCCGGGCGGGTGGAGTGACCCGGGCGGGTCGGACCGTCAGAACTGAAATCAGTTTCGTCAGTTTATTTTCAAACGACCATATCTCACTCGTTTTCCATCGGAATTGAGCTTATGACCACTCGTTGGAAATATATTGAGCCAAGCTTTCATCTCCAACTTGAATCGCTCAAAAATATTTTGTGTACTGAAAGTTATGGTCATTTGAAGTTGACCCTTGTCGCAAAACCCTTCCAAAACTTCTTATATTTGCCCCCGGAACTCGGTTATGCTTCCTTGATGCTTCCTTGACCTTCCTCTTTGAAATTAATATTCGGGGTTGTGCAAGTGTCCTCCCAGCATGCTCCTAAATCCTGAAACAAAACAAATCGCCCAAAGAAAGTGCATACAAGAAGGAAAATTGCACAAATTAAGGAAATAGCTAACAAACTAGCCTAAACTAACTCAAAAACAACTATAATACCAACTAAAAACTATCAAAAAGTAAAGCAATAAACAAGACATCAAACTCCCCAAGCTAGATCTTTGCTTGTCCCCAAGCAAAATAGAATAAAACACAAGGGTAAGAGAATGAAGATTATTAGAAAACGAGATCAAGAAGAATGAATAAAGGAAGAATAAGAAGAAAGAAAGAGAATCTACACTAACTCATTTTCGTAGGAATCACGATTGCATTTAGCATATGCAACAAGCTCTTTAAACCCCTAGATCGCTCTAGAGGGCGAGTGAGATCTCGCGAGGGTTTCCTAAGAGTTTTAAACCCACAACTCTAACTTTTCATCAACTTTTTTATTCGACACTTTCAAAATTTATGCCCAAGTCAACTAGTAATGAAATGGTTCACAAGCAAATATAAAGAGCAACTTTCAAGACAACTAATTTCTAAGTGTATTCATGGGTTATGGGTAGAGAAAGATGCTAATCAAGATTGCAATAGAACACCTAATTAGACCTTTTACTTGTCATTAGAGGAATACTTTGCTATCCGAAAGACTCTGGGCTCTTCAAGTGTTATAGAAGCTTAAATCACTAGTCCACCTTCCCTAGACACACAAATAGGCCTTAGACTCCACTCTACTTGAAACTTAAGAAAAGTAGAACTAAGTGTGGGAGGCATCCACAAATCGACCTCTTTTATTGAATTTCTTCTATTTTTTTTGCTTTTCGTTTTTCTTCACTTTTTTTCATTTTTCACGCCTTTTTTGACTGTTTTTGGCTTTTTCTTTTTCCCTTATTATGGGAATTTTTGCTATACAAATGTGAAGTTACTCACTAAAGAGAGACATAAGAACTTGTGGCTTTTTGTGCCACTTATTGGATACAAAGAGAAATAAAAACTAAGTTTCTTATAGAGCTTTTGTTTCGGGACATGATGAGTACATCTAGGGACACAAGGGACCGCAAATTTAAAGCTAAAATTATCCAAGCATGAGCAACTTAGTCAAGATTCAAGACTAGGCATCCAATTGATCATTCATTAGTTTCATTTTGGTAGATTCTAATGCAATCAAGATTAATCAACTCCTAAAACACCTTAACCCATGCTCACACTCTTCCAAAAGAAGCCTCTAAACATATACTCAAAGTCAAAGCAAGGAATCCACATCATATCATTACTAAGCATCTTCCTTGGGCAAGGAAACCAAAATTTTATTTATAACTAATGCTTCTTTTGTTTCTTTTTTTCTTGTTTTTTTCAATTCATTCATTTTTTTTTCATTTTTGACTTTGTTTGAACTAGAGAGAAGGAAATCAAAACTCGAAAGAGAAAGAAATGAAATGGAAAGAAAAGAAGATAATTAATTTTTTTAGATTTTCATTTTTTTTTTGTGAAAATGGGAAAAAAAAGAAATAAACTATACACACCTCCCTCAAGCTAGCAAATAGCTACTCCCCCAAGCTAGAATAAAGCATTGTCCTCAATGCTTGAACAAGACGATCAAAGGGAGGGAGGGAGGGAAGAAACATTCAACCAACAAGCATATGTTCCACAAATCATAGAGCATTGAAGAAAGAGCAAAAGGAAGGAAGCTACCGGATAGTAGGTGGGTGCAAATACCCGCAAATGACCCAATATCTCCATTTGTAATCAACTTTCTTCAAAACCATTATTTGCTTTCCATGTACCATTGAGAACGAGTGTTATTCTAATTATGTACCTAAATCAAAATCAAAGATAGAAAAAAAAATGAGTAAAATTAAAATAAAAATGAAAGCAATAAATCACGGGTTACTTCCCGAGAAAGGCTTATTTAAGGTCCTAAGCTTGACTTTTCTAGTAAATAGCAATTCAAAGATCGCAAGAGTTTGTCAAATGCACTAGCACACATTTCCATTATTATAGCATATGCAATACTTAAATAAAAAGCATGCACAAAATATAGTGTAATTCTATGCAAAAATTGAGGAGGGGGATGCCTAAAAGAAGTGGAATCAAAAGAAAAATCAAGAAAATAGGAAGAAGAAGACTCAAAAGAATAAGAAAATGAACAAAAAGTCGGCAAATTAAATTCTCCTCGATAAACTCTTTTTGCTTGGCAATCTCACTCTTTTCCTCAAAAACAACCAAATTGGGTACTTGAATGTCAAAAGAGGCAAGAAACTCATCAAGAGGTGGAGTTTTGAGAGATGAAAATGGATATGAAATGGGAGTAGAGGGAATAATGTCAATCCTTCTTGTAAATGGAATATGAGGGGAAGAGATAGAAACAAAGCTTTCACTAACCACTTCACTCACATCACAAGACTTAAGAAGGGAGACTTCTTCCACCAATGAGTTATTATCAACAACATTTTCATTATCCATCAAAACTTCAAAATCATCACCAATCACCAAATGAGGTATCTCACCCTCAACTTTACCAAGATCTTCACTCAAGTAAGAAGGGGTAGGAGAGGATGGATGCTCTAAAGCACAAGGAAGGAAGGTAAGGTCCAATCCACTAGATGTAGATACATGAGACTCAAAAAGGGTATGTAGAGACTCATAAACATCCTCACTTTCAACAATATCTTCAATAATGGGCTTTTTCTCCTCAAAAACATGCCCCTCATCGTCACTACTCCAGAAACCATCATCAAGATCATGGGGTTTTTCCAATTGATTTTCATTTTCAATATACCTCGAATCAACATAATCAAACTTGAGAATATCATTTTTGCAACCCCGATTTTTCCCAAGCGAATTCAAACCACTTTTCAATTGTAAAAAGAGATCCTCAATGGGTTTGGAGTCAACTTTAGGGAGAGGTTCATAATTGGCACTAGAATTTGCCCCAATAAGATATCGCTCAAGAGTCGGCTCCAATTCGGATTTCGATGATTCGAATGCAAGGAACCTTGAAAATCAATTTTGGGGGAGGGATTACAATCAAGCATATGAGAATCAATATTAGGGACATGTGACACATCATTGAAATTCATGCACATATTAGAGGAATCATGACAATTTGCATAAAAGTCGGAATCATAAGTGTCCTTAGCTAACCACAAAAAAAATTCCAAGCTTCATCCGAAGATGTCACTCGAAAATCACCGTTAAACATATTTTCAACAACTCCTCTAGTATGCTCATTTAGTCCCCAATAAGTAATCTCACAAGATTCCTCAATATCATAGCCATGAAACTTTATAAATTCCCCAAGTCTCTCAAAGTAAACCCAAAAAGACTCATTTTCGTATTGAAGAAAAGAAGTATTTGCCATTTTTTTCAAAACAAAAAGAGAGAAAAAAAAGAAAAGAATATTCACAAATAGCCTAGACTTATCTAATCAACACGAATCAATGCAAGCCGAAGTCCCCAAGCAACGGCGCCAAAATTTGACGCGCTCGTTGTAAACACGTCAAAAATACCTAAACTACCCAATATAGGGCAAGTAAAGGGTCGAATCCACAAGGACTAAGGAAAGCACCAATAAGTATCGATTTATGATAAGCTAAGCAAACTCTATGTTTTTGAAGATTTATAGATGAAAGGACAATAAGAAAAATGACTTTGGGAAGGGGTATCCACCAATCAACTCATTCACAAACCAAGCAATCACAATGGGAATCAACAATGGGGATCAATTGAGGGGAATTGTTCATCCATTGGTACTCTAACCACTCTCTCGAGCTAGCTAGATTGGCCTAGTCTCTTACCGAAGACCTATTCTCATGGCTAAGGCATTCAACCAAGCATATCCATAAACATGATGAACTTAAACAAGCAAACTAAATCCCCTAGGCTAGGTAGTCCCTATTCTCATGGTCCTTCAAGCCTAATAATCGATTTGAGGCAACCCCTTAACTTCATCTCTCGATCCTTCACTAAGGGTACCTAAATAATGTTCCTATGATGGCCAATCACACAAACATTCATGAAAATGCCAAATCAATTAACCAAAATTATCCCAAGTTAAAGCCCAATGTTGGATTTAGAGGTTCATGAACTCATTAATGGCTTCAAACCCTTCCCAAAGAAATAGCTACTCACAAATCATGAAAAATTATAAACTAAAAGACATTAACAACTATTAACATAAACTAAAGCAATAATCTAGGATGAACAAGTAAATAGAGTGAAAATGACATGGAAATATGAAAATAAAGCAATAAAATATGAGAGAGAGTAAGAAATTCTCATTAAAGTTGCAAGGAGCTTCAAAATCTTCAAGTTTCCTTCTTAGATTATTCAAATTCCAAGTTTTCAACAAGTTTCTCTCACTTCTCTCTCTAGAAGATGAGATTTTCTCTCTCCTAGGGTTCTAAGAATTTCAAATCTCACTTTATTAAAATATATTGTAAATTAGTTTTCACTAAAATGAGAGGAGTTTGCCTTATATAGTCCTAAAATAAACTAGGCATAATTACAAATTAACCCCCATTCAAAAAGAGGATTTAAAATGAAAGATTTCCGGGAAAAGCCCAGCGACCGGGCGGGTGGAGTGACCCGGGCGGGTCGGACCGTCGAACTGAAATCAGTTTCGTCAGTTTATTTTCAAACGACCATATCTCACTCGTTTTCCATCGGAATTGAGCTTATGACCACTCGTTGGAAATATATTGAGCCAAGCTTTCATCTCCAACTTGAATCGCTCAAAAATATTTTGTGTACTGAAAGTTATGGTCATTTGAAGTTGACCCTTGTGCGCAAACCCTTCCAAAACTTCTTATATTTGCCCCCGGAACTCGGTTATGCTTCCTTGATGCTTCCTTGACCTTCCTCTTTGAAATTAATATTCGGGGTTGTGCAAGTGTCCTCCCAGCATGCTCCTAAATCCTGAAACAAAACAAATCGCCCAAAGAAAGTGCATACAAGAAGGAAAATTGCACAAATTAAGGAAATAGCTAACAAACTAGCCTAAACTAACTCAAAAACAACTATAATACCAACTAAAAACTATCAAAAAGTAAAGCAATAAACAAGACATCAATATACATCACCAATACACTAAAAATACATTAATTCTCATATATATATACATTATATTTATTAGAAATTTCAAATATCCGATTAAGCAACATTAACACAACAATTCCGATAAATTCATGACATATGCCTAAATGAAAATCGAATCAGATTCATTCTACCTAGGAAAGAAAAAGCTCCATTTAGAGCATTTCATATAGTGTCATGCTTCTATATGTACATTGTCATGCTTCTATAAGTACATCAAGTGTCTAATGTAAGTACATTGACTGAGGAACAATCCAATAATTGTTCAAGAAAAGCCCAAAAAAATCATTATCTCAATAAATTATTATTCTGAATTAGTCAAAAGCTGACTACCTTACTACTAAAGTAGTTCCATGATTATGTTGGATAGTTTTTTTAGCAATTAAATGCACATAAGAGGTGAAGAAGATGATTCAAAACAAAGTGCATATAAGTTGATAACCATAGGATTGAGATTAAAGTTAGAAAAACTAAGGAGCAATACATTCAATATCTCCAAACCATGATTTGCAACACAAACATAATAACATTAGTAAAGTATTTGCGAAGTAACTTCGTCATGATTTACATGAACCAAAAGTTTAAATTCATCACAAATAATACAAGAATTCCACTTCGATTTTCGGTAAATATAACATAATAAGATGCTTAAAATCTCACTACAAATTAAAAACCCTAACCTTTGTCTTCTCCTTCAGTCCTCCAATCAAGAGCAAATTAAAGATAATTCCGTTTGAGAAAATCAGAAATTTTGGTACTTTTAGTTGATTAGAATACAAAGTCACTACTGTTAATTGGTTTTAAAACGTAGAGCTTCAAAATCCCCCAAAAAAAAAAACATTTTAATGGAGCACCTTCAAGTGGAGCTTCAAGCTCGCATCTTAGTTTTGAAAATTTGACGAAAATCATCGGCTTTGATGGAGCTTCAATGGTACGGTGCGACGATCAAAATTCTCGTCCGAGCTTCAATGGAGCTTCAAGCTCTAAGTTTCGAAAATTTTGCGGCTTCGATGGAGATTAAGCAAAGCTCAACTACTTCACTGTAAGTCTCCGATGGAGGTTGAAATTTGTCGCAGCTTGTAAATTTGGAATAGGTCGAGGAAACGAAAATTCGAAGCTACGCACGGAAGTATGGTGCTTCCTGTGCACACGCTTCCAAACGCTGCGTTTAAAGGGTTTTGGTGGGACCCAACCGTAGTTTAGGATTTGTAATGTGCTATGTCGCTGTGCTGTGCGCGGGAAGCTTTTTTTCAAAAGTTTGGGATTTCTCTCTCCCGCTTTATTCTCTCTCCCCGCATTCTCTCTCTCTCTACTCACTTTATGAGCCGCCTTTTTCTCCCTCATGTATTTATCTCTCTCCTCACATTAACTATATCCTCATTTCTCTCTCCCGCATTTTTCTCTCTCCTTACTTTTCACTCCACGTTTTTTTTTTCTCTCTTAACCTCTCCTTTAATTTCATTCTCTCACTCTACATTTATTACATTTATGAGTAAATGTTAATTATTGTGAGTTGTAAATATATAATTTCCAACAATCATGGAAAATTATTCTACACTAAATGCAGAAAATTGTTCATTGAATGTAGAAAATTTTGCATCAAATGTTGATAATTTAAGTCAATCCATAGGTAATGAAAATAGCATAAGGCTTACGTAAAATTGTAATGAACATTATGTTTATTTAGATGGACATATGGTATTTTTCAATGAATAAATTTAAAATTGCTACAAATGTTTCCATGCAGTGAACATGGTAGTTGAGCTGATTATTTTGTTAACGTGTTAATATTTGTTGGTGTTAAACAGAAGTTTGTGAAGCTGATATGTCTGAGTTGTTGCACAAAGAAGTTGCAAATGATGATGAAGCTTATGAACTCTACAACAATTACGCATTTAAATGTGGTTTTGGTGTTCGAAAAAATAGGGTTAATAGAAGATGTGATAGTGTGACTATTAGGCAGCGTTTTTTTTCTTGTTCTTGTGAAGGGAAGAAGAAGAGCTCAGAGACAATGCATAAGGTAGAATATTATTAAGGTTAATGATTATTTATGTGTGCAATGTACATTACAATAAAAGTAATAGTGTCTTTGTTTTATTGTTATCATCATTTGTTCATGCATAGATATTGTTAAATTACATGTTTATTAAAAAGGGATACTTGATTATTGCATATTTTCATATGTTTTTTGATTTATTCTATATTAGGGGGTAAGTGTTTTATGGCATCATGTGGTTGTGAAAAAGTCAATGTGCATGAGTAATCTTTCTTTCATGTAAATCATTATTGGGAATTAAATTCAATATTTATTGTTTTATGGCATCATGTGGTTGTGAAAAAAGTCAATGTGCATGAGTAATCTTTCTTTCATGTAAATCATTATTGGGAATTAAATTCAATATTTATTATAAAAGACTATTTGATGCATATTTTTTTGTTTAATTTTATAAACAAGTCTATTTGATTAGTGTATATTAGTTGTATGCATTTTTTTTAAAATTGTAATTATGTGTTTAGTGCATGTATGCATTTGTTTAGATATTCTATATTAGCATTGTTTAGTGCATGTATGCATTTTTTTATATTGTAATTCTGTGTTTAATATGTGTTTTATCATGATTGTTAATATAATATAGTTATTTTTTGTTTGATAAATTGTGGTATTTATTACTTTACAAAACTTCATTACAAAGTAGTCTTATCCGCAAGCTTCAAGAGCAGCGAAAGCTTTGAGAGGCAACTATAACATCCAAACATTAAAATCAGACAAAATCCAGGCTTATAATAGAGTAAAAAAAGACTATTTGATTATTGCATAAGTGCATATGTTTTTATGAAAAAATCTTCCTGATTATTGTATATTAGCATGTGTTTAGTGCATGTATGCATTTATTTATTCAGTTGTAATTATGAGTTTAATTTTTTTTTTCCAGCATGGTTTTGTGATTATTGCATTAGTGCATATGTTTATATGAAAGAGTTTTCCTGATTATTGTATATTAGCATGTATTTAGTGCATGTATGCATTTATTTATTCAGTTGTAATTATGAGTTTAATATATTTTTCCAGCATGGTTTTTTGATTATTGCATTAGTGCATATGTTTATATGAAAGAGTCTTCCTGATTATTGTATATTAGCATGTGTTTAGTGCATGTATGCATTTATTTATTCAGTTGTAATTATGAGTTTAATATATAGTTCAACATGGTTTTTATTGTAATAGATTTAATTGACTTGTTATTAGGCTTTCATCAAACTTGATCAACGTACTGGTTGCAAGGCACAAATCCAATTTGACGTGTCAAAAGACACTGGTATGTTTACTGTTGTTAAACACGACATGGTTCACAACCATGAGATGGTTCCACTGGGTAAAAGGCACCTAATAAGGTCTCATAGAAAAGTGACTGAGCAACAGTTATGCATGATAAATAATTTGAGGAGTAGTGGTGTTGGCATAGCAGATGCTGTGCGTGTTTTATGCAAAGAATCAGGTGGACCATCTACCCTTGGATTTACTGGGAAAGATGCTTATGACGCAATCGTTGTGCAGAAAAAGAATCAATTAGATGTATGTGATGCTAATCATCTTATAAAGCAGTTTTCTAAGAGACAGGCTAAGGAAAGTGATTTTTATTATGATGTTCAACTTGATGAGTCAATGCATTTAGTTAATTTTTTTTGGCGAGATGGTCGAATGCGGAGGGATTATGGTGTGTTTGGGGACTTGGTAGCGTTTGATACCACATACCGGACCAATAGGTATGACATGATATGTGCTCCATTCGTCGGGATGAACCATCATCAAAAGAATGTAATGTTTGGTGTCGGTTTTCTGTTGCACGAGACGACGAATGCGTTTATTTGGATGTTTACATCATTTTTGAAGAGCATGGGGGGGAGGTGTCCAACCACACTAATGACTGACCAATGTTAGGCTATGGCGAATGTAATGATTGTGGTGATGCCAAGTGCTATACATAGGTTGTGCACGTGGCATATCGGCAAGAATTCCAATAAAAACATAAAAGGGTTAGTTGAGGGCAAAAGAAGGTTTCAAAGATCTATTCAACTATGTTCTTAAGTACTGTGAAACGAAGAGTGAATTCAAGCACTACTGGAAATGGTAATCATAGCAGAGGTTTTGTCTATGATGTTTATTGTTTAGTGCGCCATGCTTATTGTTTTTTAGTTTGATGTCTAACAGTTATCTGGTCATATTTCATATTTTGCAATCACTGTATGAATATCGTGGTTTTATAAATTTATTCCATTTGTTTGTTGATAATGAATTCATTATATTAATTTTTGTCTTGTTTAGTGAAGTCAATAATGAATTCATTATATTATTGAGTTTGTTTTGTGTTGTTTAGTTCATATTGTATATCCAAGGGTCAGTGCAATTAGCTCAATGTTTAGTGCATTTTTGTTATTGTTTTTTTGTATGGATTTTAATGGAGGCATATGTTGTGTTGTCTAGTTCATACTGTATATCCAAGGTTCAGTGAAATAACCCTATTGTTTAGTGCATAACCTTTATTGTTTTTTGTGACTGATTTTAGTGGAGGAATATGTTTTGTGTTGTTTAGTGAAGTCAGTACTGAATTCATTGTATTATTTATGTTGTTCTTTTTGCAATATGATGAACAAGTATAATTGTGCTACAAACAAGTGGTTGGTAAACTTGTACAAGTTAAAGAAGCATTGGTGTCGTTGTTATTCCAAAAACTATTTTTCTGGTGGTGTTTTGTCGTCTCAAAGAAGTGAGTCTACCAACCGTTCATTGAAGAGAAGGCTTCATTACACACAAGGTTTATGTGACTTCTACAAGACATTTGTCGATGTAATAAATGAGTGGATGGAGAGGGAGAATACTGAAGACAAGGAATCGTTGACTGGGAATAGGCACCTTGCATTTGGTGAAGTGAAGCTGCTACTTCATGCTAAGGAGATATACACAGTAGCCGTGTATTTGAAATTTGAAGACAATTTCATTAGTGATGCATCTTGCCAACAAAAGATTATGAAATGGACACCCCCTTTATTTGAGTACCATGTTCGTAGGCCAGACAAAGATTTTTTGATGCATACGGTGAATTTCGATGAAGAGAATCTTATTATTGATTGCACTTGTAAACATTTCAGTGAAGTTGGGTTGTTGTGTCCACATAGTTTGCGCATATTCCACATCAACAATGTTGACAAAATCCCTAGTAGATACATACTTGGGAGATGGACGAAGAGTGCAATGTGCACAAGGGTGGATGATGTGCTTGGGAATGAATCAAATATCGTGCAAGCATCTGTCTGGAGGATCCAATCTATAAGAAATGTTATATCAATAATAAATTCAAGCCAATATGATATAAAAGCCCGACGTGTTGTTGACTCAATACTCCTCGATATGAAGGATAAAGTTGAGTTATTGAGAGGAGAAGTAGATGTGGATCCAAGCTTAGAAGAGGTAGAAAGGATGCTTCAGCCACCTATTCAAAATCCACAGAAGAAGAAGGTCAAAGGATCCAGGAATGTGCGACTTAAAAGCACGTTGGAGAAAAAGATAAACAAGTGGAAAGGCTGGAACAAAGTAGCTGCTAAAGCTGTTATTAGGTCGAAGAGAAAAGCCCAATTAAGTGTAAAGGTAAATATTGTTCACTGGGAAACAATGTACGTCCGTTGCATTAACATGTATGTTCATTCATTTTATAAAAATATTATTGACATTATTGTTTATGAAAAAATTGGACAGGATTATATTGAAGTCCCTGCAGATGGATGTTTGGCACACTCAGCAAATTCACAATCTATATTGGTATATCACCTACTGTGCAAGAAAGGAATTGAATGAGAGGTTGAGTGTTGGAGGTAGACTTAATGCAGGAGTTGACAGCCAGGACCAAAAAACTCCTAATCCAATTGGGATTAACTTCATTAGCTGGGTCCATGAGATGGTCAGCAATGATCCTAAGAGATGGGACACCTCTCTCCAGCCCATGATATGCCCGCCAATCCACCAACATTTCCCAGTATTCATCCCCAGGCTCAAAATCACCAATACTGGGACCTTGGAATGACAAGCCATAAATGAGGTGGACATCAACTTCCTCTACTTTTATAGATTGTCCCCATTCAAGCAACAGGCTGCAGCTGCTTTCATCATACATGGCCACAATCTGGGCACATATGTATGGATCATTTTTGGGGAAGTTCATGTGGAGAAGCCCCCCCCGAAGCCAATGTCAATAATGGCTTCTTTCTTAGGTGGTCTGGTCACCTATCCCAAACTAGGAACTTCACGGAGTGGTTGCGCCGTCTCGCCCGATTTTTAATATATAAGTCTTCGTCGTCAGAGCTCAACAACTGTACAGGGAGGGCAGATGGCTGTGGAGCACGTGGGGGTGGGATAGGGGGTGATGGTTGTGGCTGTGGAGCACGTGGCTCAGGTCTGGGCTCTTTCCTAGCCTTCTTTGGTATTTCCCTGAAAGGTGAGAACAATAAGCAGACTACAATGATCATATGTATAAACATTACTATGATTTACAGTGAACATTAGTATGATTTGCAGTGAATGTAGTATAATTTTCAGTGAACATTAGTATAATTTGTAGTAAAAAAGAGTATGATTTGCACTGAACATTAGTATGATTTGGAGTGAACATTAGAGTTGCATTGAAATGTATAATGTTTTTTTATTAACATAAACTAATAATGCAACAGACAAAAAACAAATATTGAACTGAACATTAGTATGTTTGTAGTGAACATTATTATAATTTGCACTGAACTTTCGAGTTACACTGAATTGAAAATTGCTTTAACTTAAGTGAACATAAACTAATAATGCAACAAAAAAAAACGCTTTTTTGCACTCAACATCAGTATGTTTTTAGTGAACATTAGTATTTTTTTACCAAACATTCGTGTCGTTTGAAGTATAATGGAAAATATTTTAAAATTAACATAAACGCATAATGCAACAAACAAAAACGAATAATGCACTGAATATTGGTATCGTTTGGAGTGAACATTAGTATGGTCAATTGAAAATTGTTTTTACTTAAGTGAACATAAACTAATAATGCACTAGTGGAAAAATGCTCAATTACTCCGGTTAAATAGTGCCCAAATGCTCCGTATTTGACCCGTAGCAGACGTCATACGAGCATTTGAGCATTCAACAAATGCTCCGGTTGAAAACCGGAGCATTTATTTTCTCAAATGCTCCGGTTGTGCTTAAAACCGGAGCATTTGATGTGTTTTACATGCCCAGGATGCATCAAATGCTCCGGTTAATAGGGAAAAACCGGAGCATTTGTGCTGACAAATGCTCCGGGTGTTAAGAAAACCGGAGCATTTGATGCCCAAAAATAATAAAAAAAAAATCTTTTTCTGGTTTTTTTATTGTAAGTGTATGCACGATCAATTATATAGATCTAGTTCTAATAATATTCATAGATACAAGAGATACAACATATAAATAGTAATTATATTGTAAATTACAAGAACTACAACTCCCAGTTTATATAACACAAGCAATACAAATCCCTACTAATAATAGTTAGCAGCAGCAACAACAAACTCATCAGCAACAAAACTCACATAAGAAGCCAGGTTCAATTTTCATGTCTTCCCATTTATTTAATCTTGTCGCCATTCCACCAGTTGCGCCACCAGTCATAGAGAACCTTCAGTACTCATAAGTGAAAAAATAAAATTCTAAAATACAGCATGTAGAACTAAAAGAAACAAGAGCAGGCGCCATGCTTCACAAGATCCACAAATCAATGTTGTTTCACTCTCATAAATGAAATTAAAGATGTGTAATCAACTTTATGACCCACTTTTAAACAAGCCATACGTGCCACAAGTTGAACAAACCGGAATTTGAACTAGTAGATTTCGGGAGTGACTCGCCGCAAGTCACATCTAACAAGTCGAGACAGAGAAATATGAAACAAGAACACAGTTCATGCCAAGTCGCTTTTGCATGAAGATGCTTTTGCGCAAACTTTTCATTGCCTAATGATGCTTGATGATCAAAATAGTAAAGCTGGTTCCATGGGTGACATGGTATGTTAAGCAATGCAGAATAGAGTTAAAAAGTATGGCTGGCTAAAGCAAATGCATGAAAGCAGCATTTGCTGCTGCTGTTATATATAAGTTGTAAACAATCCAAATCTCTGTTGGATTTTGTTGTGTTACTTATCTAATGTCGACCTTACGTCTTGATTTATTTCTTTGGGAGAATAAGGCTAGAACAGTCATTTTTATCTGAATATTAGCAAGAAAAACGAATCAGTTTCTGATTCAGTTTGTTAGAGTTAGCTGCTGATTAAGCAGTTTTTTTCTTTTCCTATTAGATGTGACATTGTTAAAATTTTATTGTAAAAAGAAAATGCTAGTACAGTTGTTTAGTTGTCTTATAAGATTGTAATATTCTGATTCCAGGTGAACGAGCTTGAGAGTTCTTGTTTTAGCAGACCGTAAATCGCAAGTTTTCACCCCTAATCTCGGATTTTTTTTATCGATAACTTTTCAAGAGTAAAACCTTGTGATAATTAATGAGCTAATGTGTATTCAATTTTTAAATAAACACAAGGACCAAGAACCTTTTAACTTAAAAGCAAATCTATAAACTACTTAAAACCCGAAATTAAGAGCTAATCTTTGTTTTAAAAAGCTAACTAAGAACCAATCTTTTTTCACAAATTTTATGAGGGAGGAATGTTATAGTTCAATCTCTCTAGATCTCGTAAATGATGTGTTGTGAGATATTTGCTAGTGGTCTAGAATTGTTACATGGCCTTGTATGCTTCATAGAACGTGCCTAATAAATTACCCTTAATTGCTACTACCAATACCCCACTCTCCACTGAAAGAGGAACTACTTTGATATTTGCTACTCCCATAGAGTTGGTAATTTTTATAATTTTAGCTGTTATCAGAAGATGATTAAGTTGTTTACAAATTATGCTTGAATGTCCTATGTTGTGAATTGTTATATGGTAGTTTTTTTTTTTGGTAAGTTTGAAGTGTAACCAACTTGAAACCTTTATGTGGCAGGGGACTATTATGTTTTTTTACTGAAGTGATTAAGATGTAATAAAAAACAAAGGTAGAAATATCAGAGGCATTTCATGGTTTTCTCCTCTCAACAAAATCCAGTTGAAAGTAAGAACTCAATCGACATAAACTACAACCAACAATGTGGGGGAGAGAGGTGCATAGATTGATAAAAAGTAGCATTTAGAAAAACAAAGAAGTTATTAGAGCAGCTTCGTAATTTAAACTTATGTAATCCTTGACATTAGAAAAACACGATTCATACTTGTCAAACTTATCTCGCGGAAATAATAGAACTATATCCATATTTGAACCCAACCGAAACATCCGTTTACCAAACTACCTACACCAAATCAAACACAACCAATGCCACTCCTAATAATGCATTCCAAAGATGGCCACATTCAATTGCTGAAATAATTGGATATCCTTAATAAGATGAAGTTGTCACTAAATCACATTTATCAAGCATACTACTAGTAATGTGAGTAAGACAAACTGTTCTTAGAGAACTTGCTGACTATGAAGTGTCCATAGAAACTAATCACAAGATTATATAATCGCCTCAAAAGACCGTAACATTTTTCTTCTAGAGACTCATATCATTAATCGGTTTAACAATTCAATGATGACAGGTTGAATAATCAAGGACAAGAAAGCACACTTGCCAAAGAAGAACACGATCCATATCTTGTAGTTCCGCTTCCAGAAATGACGTCAACACAAGTACTTTTCATTCTGATATGAAGCCCTCTTACCTAGAAAGGAAAATGACTCAATTTCAGTTATTTCATACATTTACTCAAGTACAAATGCAAATTCAATGCGCGAAGGATGGAGTTAGTACCACGGAGGACGAACAGAGAAAGGCCCATCTTATCCACGGTATCGTCATTACGGAAATGAACCACCAAAAGACTGTAATCCATAATTCTCTCTGCTTCAAGGAACTCGCAATCCTGCTCAATTTACCTGATTTTCGAGATATTACAATCAATTCAAGCTGCACAACAGTGGTACTACAAGGTTTTAAAAGATGTGTGACTTTAACTCACTTGATCAATTCCAGGTACCAGTTCCTTTGAAGGCGGAAGACAAAGTCAAGATCAAGATCCTTGAGGGTAGTCGTTTCATCTATCTCACCCTCAGGCTTCTGCGTTGTCCGCCAAAGTCGAGATCCTTTTAAGTCGAATCGCCTATGAATACAGTACTCTGAGCAAAACAAAATGCCTATGACAATGAAGTATGTCTGGTTCAAATACATTAAACAAAATACCGTTAATCTGGCAACTCAATAAAATTCAATGAACAAGCACACAATGAATCATTCAATCACTATAAAAATAGGAATTCTACCTTAGGTCATCGTTTGGTTTCACATAATGCACACCATAAAACCGAGTCACGAGTGAATTTTCGTACCGCCAAACATGTTGGTAGTAACTTGGAAGCATCCTGAGTAAAACTTGAACAGTAATCAAGAAATTAGGACACACCTAAATATTCTAATAGCAATACCAACTGCCATTATTATAACTAAAAGGAAAGCAAACAACAATTAAACAGGTAGATTAGAAGCAGAAACATCTGTAAAGGAAAAAACACAAGTCAAAGAAATGGTAAAGTAACCTTGACTTCGATTTCTTGACAAACCTTAATCATAAATCTATCATCTTGAGTAAGGTAGAAAAAACTTCCACTTTTGCAGGCATGACAGAGCATCCCAGTTAGTCCACCAAAATGTATGCTTTTAGTCGGATTGTTGTCAAACTATTGTTGTCAGACCTCTTTTATTCCTATGTTCATCCATTTTCATTTGATATTAAATCTCAACTTGAATGCTTAATAAAATATCTTCTTGAACAGGGAGCCAAAGAAATACAATACCTTCCACATAGCTATTATTGTTTTCGTAGACATACTAGTGCGGGAAAATTTCAATGATATAATATAGTCATTGTGCATTTTCCTAAAAATTGGAAATCAAGATAAGTAAGGGAAACCGTTTGTAATTTCAAAAGCTACAAAACCATTAAACATTAACCCTCAGATTGAAAGATTTTAAAAGAATGGAAAGAGGATATAGTTGATACTCCTTAATTATCTATGGAAAAGGATAGATTTAGCAACTACTCAAGACAATATCATGCGAGCCCAAAGGAATTTACGGCTCACAACTCGAACTCTAAATTCTTATATGCATCCAACAAGGCGATCCTCAATTCCAATGCAGGCGCAACAAGGATTAATACCATATCTGAAACTCTAAAGATCAATCGGCACTAAATTTGCTATAATAAATAAAAATAGTGGGGGAAATAAAAGAACAAAAATGCAAAACCAACATAAGACGCATGTAAAAGCTGTAGTTGAGGGGTATGGTCAGCTTGGTTGAACCAACCTTTTTACATCAAACTTTTAAACATTTAGAGTACGTCATTAATTATGTCGTATTGGAAGATAGTGAGTCTTCCGCCGCAAAGCAGTGTGAGCCGGGTGCCGTGCCATCGAGCCCCCGCCGGTGCCGCATATGGGCCCGGCAGTGCCGCATATGGCCCGGCAGTGCCGAGTGTTGGACGTTCGTAAGGAGCCCCCTAGATTAAAAAAAATGTTCCGTTCATCAAGTTATTCTCAAGAGCCGAACTTCTATACACAAGCATCAATTACTAAACCGAGACAAAAATTATACCGCAAAAGCAACTATGTATATCATGGAATGGAACTACAATAAAGAGACGTAAACGGATCCAATAACAACCTAAAACATACACATAATAATCTTCACCATCGAAAAAAGACCCGGCACTTATCATGTCACATGATATAAAATACATTCAAGAAACACAAGATCTCGTAGGAGCATCTTCAAGAAGAATAGGCTATAATGCAAAGCAATGCCATATATAGCAAGCAACTATTACTATTATTCTTCGTCAATCACAAAGGTCAACCAAACATGCTACCGTCTGTGTTAATGTGACTCTTCTTATTATTTGAAAGTACCCGTGTTTGACACTCCAACAAAGATATGAAAGCCTTACCAAACACTTCCATTTTCACCCCCATACGTCACTCCCAAAGACTCTAAGGGCGGGCCACCGCCCTCCTCGCCGCAAGAATCGCGGGTCTCGGCCGCGGTCTTCTCCACGTCCGCCCGCCGCCGAGTATCATGGCCGACCTAAACCTCAACCTCAAAATCTCCAATTAAGGAGGCAAGTATGACTTCAACAGATAAACTGATACACTTCAACTGAACCATCGATAAATAAATCAAAATAAAGCAATTTCAAGCTTGTCCTAGATAATTTGTTAGACCGTCTTAGTTTCTGGAGAAGTACAAACTCTACGCCAAACCTTTACTACCCTTGTGACCTAGTCTATGTAGAAAATTGAGCATCCCATAGTCATAGATAAAGTTACTAACCTGCCTCGGGTATGGGTGAAGAAGCTGGATATGTATAATAAGTGCATGAATTTGCTGCCAAGATAGAGATGTCTGTGTTAGTTGCATAGAGATAGGGGGAAGAAAGTATTACACATCTTAACAGAAAAGAAAGTACACATGACAAGCTTTGGAGATAGAATTTCACATAACAAAAAGAAAATAAGATACAACAAAAGGAAGTTACCATGCTGCGAAAGGTACTAAAAGAGGACATTATCCTCTTAAAATTCTAATAAACCAAAAATAATAACATTGAAACATAGAATTGAGATGGTTTTCATAATTTATAAATCATCTCCAACTCATAGGAAGTCAATAGAAAGACTTTAAATTAATCCAGAAAATGTAAGAAAGGCGGAAGTTAGTGGGTCTCAAGTAAGGTAATTCCTCTATGTCCTGGCTTTCAAGTTTTTATCCCCTTAAACAAAGAGAAAAGGAAGAATTGAAAACAAAAGCCTCAAAGTTCTTGTATATTATGTATTTTCTGCCTTACACAGTACAACAGTAGTGTAACTTCAACCTTAACCCCTCTTAATATACCTTCTTGTTCACACCATAAGTAAAAAGATTAAAAAGAGAACAAGAAACACAGTTATAAGCAAAGGAGAAAAGGACAGCTACACATCAAGATTTTCCCACATGAAAAAATCATAAGCTAACTAGAATCAAGTGATGATATAAGTAGAGAACTAGCAGGGCACATATTACTCTTGAATCAAACATCAGTGAAGTGTGGTCCAAAACACAAGATAAAAACTATTTCAAAGATATGCAGAATATAAAAATATAAATCAACTGATACATGGATATATATATGAAAATATTAGGAGGTAACATACATCACTCCTTCAAGTAGAGAAGCAAGACAAATTGTTGGCGAGGGAAACAGGGGAAAGGCCGCACCAGCCCATCATAAACTATATATTAATGCTAAAACTAAACAGCATAGATTAACATGAGAGGAGCTGAAGATTTGGCCAAGAAAAATTATATACTTACTCCCCTCCACTAGTAGTACAGGTCTGACATTCACATCAAGGAAGCATGCACATTGCACGGAGCTTTTGCCTGTTTGAGCTGCGATTTTCATGTTCTTTAGATAGATATTTTCGAAAATAAGACTTACACTCTACTGCAATTGTTCCAGCACAAATGCAACTGACTCCAATGCTTATGGGACCATGCTTTATGCTAATTCACAAAGCTCCATTGAAGTTGAAAGTAAACCCAAATCAAGGATAAAATATACGCATGACTCAATTTTGACCAGTTTATGGGTGTGACACTGTTAAAAACATCACGTAATGCTCCTGCAACACTCCATATAGAGAAAAAGGCATAGATCAACATACAAATATCACAAAACTCGAGATCTAAACCACAACAAAACCGTAGACTAACATGAAATCCAAAAAATTTAAAGAAAATTCAGATCAACATACAAAATCAAAAACAAAAACAGAAAGAAATTAGATAGAAGAAACTCATAAGAAAGGGGAAACCATGAATGAACCAAAAAATCCCGAAAAATGCAGCGAAAAACATCAATTGAAAACCCTAAGAACGAGAAAATAATGTAGGCGGATTATGCTGAATAATAAGAGTAAAGAAGACGAAGACGAAGACGAAGGAGTACAGAGAAAGAGTTCGAATCGTTTCACAAAATCCCAACAAATTAACCTAATATACCTTCCAAGGGATAGATCTCATAACTCAAAAGAATCTTTTGGCCGGGCCATAAAGTGAAATTGTATAGTTTAGTATATATTTCTATTTCTAGACGCAACAAAAGAAGAACATAGCAAATTTGGTGAAGAAACATGACAGTAAGTCACATACACTTGAAGATATACCACGGATTGGGCGTCCCAAATGTAGTCCTAGTTACCGAAATTCGACATCTCATTAAATACCCCACACCAACAACTACTTCATTCACAAGCTTTACTAAACTTAGCAAACCACCCACATCTTCCGGAAGTACTCGGCATCCATTATCAGCAAAAATTTAAAGAGATTAAAAGGATATCCTCCCATTAAACACGAAATTTCAACAAAATATCAAATCCATTAATCAAATAAGCTTGAATGTACCAAAATAAAAAGTTAAAAAACTTACCAAATCTTCAACCAATTCAAAATCAAATCAAAGGAAACTTCACAAGTATTGAACTTGAATCCTTTAATGAAGCGAGATCTTACATCAACACAACTAAATCCGTAAACTTCCAAATCCGGAAAAATAAGCAAAAGAGAAACAAAAAAACCCTAAAAGTCGACAAATAAGAAAAAATGAAAAGGGCGAGATACCCTCGGTAGACGGCGGCGCGGTAACTGGCGGAGGAATCTCTGTTCGTCTCCCTCGATTGGTAAGTGCTTTATCTCTCTTTGGTGGTGAATGCTTTGGTTTCGTGGGAGGACATCAAACCTAAAGAAGTTTGGCAGGTGGATTGAAGAAACATCGATTAGAAATTGGTCGAATGGCCAATGCTTTGTGATGCAATCAATTGAACTGCGGCGAGGGGGGCTTGATAAGGAGGGATGACGGAGGGAGGGAGGGAGGGATGGCGGAGGTTTCAATTGAGGGAAGAGGAAACCGAGGGACTTGGGAGTTGGGAGGGAGAGAAAACAATAAAGAGAGGGAACGAGAATGACTGACGAGGAGAGACGAAAATCATTTTAGTACGTATAGTGCGAGGGGCTTCATGAATTGAGAGAGGGTCTAAATGCTCGAGTTGACTAGTCAACTGGAGCATTTGACACCAAATGCTCGGGTTGATTAATCAACCCGAGTATTTGTGAATTTTTTTATTAAAATTTTCACAAATGCTCGGGTTGATTAGTCAACCGGAGCATTTAATAAGTAGCAAAAGCAGTTTTTTCCACTAGTGATGCAACAAAAAAAAAACATTTTTTGCACTGAACATTAGTATGTTTTTAGTGAACATTAGTATTTTTTTACCAAACATTCTTGTCGTTTGAAGTATAATGGAAAATATTTTTAAATTAACATAAACGCATAATGCAACAAACAAAAACGAATAATGCACTGAATATTAGTATCGTTTGGAGTGAACATTAGTATGGTTAGCAGTAGAAATGGGAGTTGATTTTTAATTAAGTGAACAGAAAGAAGAATGCAATAATAAACAAACGAAAAATACACTAAACATTAGTATGTTTCTCAGTGATCATTATCCCAAACTAATGTAAAAATACAGTAAACACTCCCAAAAAAATTTTATAAACCCCATTAACTATAATGAACATAAGCTTACTTTGTTTCAGAGGGGCCCTGTCTTTTGTTGTTCACTTTCTGTTTACCCTTGTCAAGCACTCTGCTAGGGTTGCGCAGGGATCTCTCGCATCATTAAACCAATGATCAAATAGTCGACCTGTATGGACATTTGTTTAAATGAACCGAACATAAGGTCAATGCATGTATTATACCTAGAAGTGGCAGGGGGATTGTTGGAGCTGGTTTGTGGTGCCTTCCCTTTATCAGCATGTGCACTAATAAACATTTTAAATACAATAATCAAAGATTTTGTAGAATGAACGATAAAATTAATGTGATGGCAATTACTATATTGGGATGAAGACACAACAAATGAGATAACCTTTTGGGGTCAGGTTGTCGTTTTTCTTTGTCACCAAGAGAACTAAAAACAAAAAAAAAACTTTTCAATTAACATAAGAACCTTTTACATTGAACATGCTTTTATATAGATCCAAAAAGGTGCTTTCATGAAAGGGATGGCAAGTGAAGAAAACCTTTTTCATTGAACATGCTTTTTTCAAATAAACATTATCACAAACGCCCTAAACAAAACCCTAATTCTAAATCCTCATGAAACTCAGTGAACAAAACCATAATTCTCATGAACATGATTGGAATGAACATACATGCAAAAATCATTCCTATTACGAGAACTAGAATTCCAAAAAACATATTTTTTCCAAATATACATTGATACAATTACAAATAACAAATACCCTTGTTCATTCAAACAATAAACATTATCACAAATACACCAAACAAAACCCTAATTCTAAATCCTCATCAAACTCAGTGAACAAAACCATAATTCTGATGAACATCATTTGAATGAACATGATTGAAATGAACATATATGCAAAAATTATTCCTATTACAAAACTAGATTTCCAAAAACATCCCTTTTTCCAAATAAACATTGATACAATTACAAATGATCAAATACCCTTGTTCACTCATACAATAAACATCATCACAAACACACCAAACAAAACCCTAATTATAGTTCCTCTTGAAAGTCAGTGAACAAAACCATAATTCTGATGAACATGAATGGAATGAACATATATGCAAAAAATTATTCCTATTAAATAAATAGATTTCCAAAAACATCTTTTTTCCAAATAAACATTCATACAATTACAAATAACAAATAGCCTTGTTCACTCATTTAATAAACATCATCAAACAAAACCCTAATTCTAAATCCTCTTGAAAGTCAGTGAACAAAACCATATTTGTAATGACCATTCGTGGAATTAACATACATGCCAAAATTATTTCTATTCCAGAACTAGATTTTCCAAAAAAACATCTTTTATTCCAAATAAACATTGGTACAATTACAAAAAACATTACCGTTTTTGGGCTTCTTGGATTGCTTTTTTCTTTGCATGAGATTTCTTCATGTAAGTTATCAATGGCGGTTCAGATGAAATTTCAGGCCTGTTTGAACAAAAAACATTCTGGTTTTACCCACTAATTATTTAAAAAATTTAGTATTTTCCCAAAAATTATACTTACATATCTGTGGTTGATGAATTTGTTCGACCATCACATCTGCTTTCTTCATTTTGTGGAAAGCTATTTTTGGTTCAACATTAAAAATCAAAAAAACTTATTAATATGAGGGGAAATAATAATGCAGCGAAAACATAAAAATCATGCAAACAAAAGATTTATAAAAAGCAGAGAATTTTCAAGAAACAAAATCCATTCAAAATCGGGAAAAAAAATTGCAACGTAAAATATAAACTGCAAACAGAAAAAAAATTGCACCGAAAAAAAAAGACAATTTTGGAATTATAAAAGCCAAACATTTTTTTTTGCTTTAAAAAAACCCATTAAAAATCAGGAACAAATAAAATTGCAACAAAATAATAAGTTTCCAACGAAAATAAAAATTTCCAGCGAAAAAATTAAAAAAATGCAACGAAAAGATATATAATTGCTTAGAAAAATAAAAAATGCAAACCGAAAAATAAAACACTTACCGTGCGGATCTTTGCATTTGAGTTCGGTTGATGAGAGAGAAAGCTTGAAGAAAATAATGGTGGTAGGAGAGAGAAATGTAGAGAGAAGTGAGAGAGTTTGGGGAGAGAGTTTGATGAGAGAGAAAAAGGTGAGAGATCAGTAAAAGGTTGGAGTCTTTTGGATTTCGTGCGGATTTTAAAAAAGTTTCCCATGTGGCAAATTTTTAACTGTTCAGTGGAATATTGAATATGTTTATTGGGTTATTTTTTGTTTCCAGTTTTCCGCGTTTTGTTTGTTTCTTGGTGCGTTTTGGATGGTGCGCACCATCCTCTACCTACACTCGTGCGCACCATCGACGAACTGTCGAGAAAAGGGAAAGGATGGAGCACTTTAATGATACAGGTGGAATTTGAGTCGTTATATTCAAGTAATCCAATGGTTGAGGTTGATTCTCACATATATTTTTGTTCCATATTTTTATATGTATAATGTATTTTATTTTTTTGTAAAGTATTATTTATTTTCTTTTCAAACCAAATAGTCACCCCCATACATCAGCGTAGCCATCGCCACCACTAGGCAGTGCTGAAGTTGCCGCCACACCTGCTGATGAGAGGATTGGCCTTGCAAGTAAGAAAAACTAGGCACACGACGATTCCACCCGAACCTAGACGGCGGCATATGAGAATATTATCCTTAGTTAACTATGCCATATATATCAGTTTTGTTGAACAAGTGTAAAAACAAATAGCTATACTTGGTGCGTAGGTTACAAATGCCCTTTTAATAATAAAGGTAATATGATTGAAGATAGTGTGTATTTTGCATTATGGGTAACTTGTGTTGGTTCTTTAATTGGGACTGGTGTGTGTAGGGGGTTATAATTCTATTTTAAAAATGTATTGGGCCAGACTCGTCTCACTGTAACCTAGGGCAGACGAGTATACATTGATTATCCGATAAAAAAACATCGAATATCTGATTTGAAACTACTATTAGTTGATATGAAACTGTTATGATCTGATATTAAACTTTGAATATTATCTAACATAATTTTTTAAATCCGACTGATGTAATTGAATACCTCATATGAGATATTCAATGTCTGATATCAGATATTGAATGTATGATATCATATGTTGGATGTCTTATACTCCCTCCGTCCCAAAAAGATCTGAACACTTGTTGTGACACGTAATTTAAGGTGATAAGTTGTGGTGTTATTATCAAATGTTATTTTATTTAAAAAGTAAATGTGATAGGAGTTGGTGGGGGTATTTTATATTAGAGGAGAGAGAAAGTTTGGTAACTTTTTATTGATAAAAGGTAGAGTGTGGGTAGGGGTGTCAGAAACAGACCTGACCGCTGGGTCAACCTGATTCTGACTTGACTTGAACCTGGTTCGACCTGTGAGGGTCGATCCCCCAGGACCGACCGAAACCCGACCTGGGATTACCTGCAGCCGACCAAGCACCCGGCAAGATTATATCCCGACCCGACTGCATGGACACCTGCATTCAAACCCGAACCCGACCGTACTCAACCAGATATTACTAAAATTCAATTATTTTTTTATATCTACAAAATCATATAAATATGTTAATTTATAAAAATTGCTTACGTTTAATAATTAATTAAATAAAAAATTAAATTACATTTAATTTGAGGGTTAAACATTGAATATCATGTACTTGTTTATATTTTTATTTTTATTTATTTTTGAATTATTTGTGTACATTACTCTCTTGTTTTGGTTTGACATCTATTGATGTATATATCATACAGTGTATATATCATACAGGCTACAGCTCACAAGTCACAATATGTATGTATATACTTAGTATTTTAACAATTTTCTAAAGTACCAAAATTCATGTCATAGTGTTTTAACTTTTAAGTGTTGATGAGATTATTTGGTTGCTTTTTAGCCGTTAATTTCTTAGTGCTTACTATTCAATGTCTTCTTATTAATTTTCCTGTTGCTTTGAGTAATACAAAACAACAATAGGAATAACAAATATGAGAATTAAAAAATCTACAACAACAAATATGAGACTCATAAATCTAAAATAACAAATCTGGGAACAAGAACAAATGTATGCTATTATTCAACCTAATTTCAAAAAGAAAAACCAAGCCTACTTAAATCCAATGGTGTGGATTAGTGGGGTGTTGGTGGCGAATTCAACTTGATGCATCATCTTCCCTATCAATTGTCATCTTCTTCATCCTCCTTAATCATACACTAGCAAAAATTAGTTTACACAAGCAACCCAGTTGTGTCAAAAAGAAAAAATGAAACCTACTGCCTACAGGCTTGTGTCACACAAGCAACCCAGACTCAAACAGAAATCCAACTACAATCAATATTCAAGTAATCCAAATTCCAGCCACATTCAACAAAACGAAAATCATAATTTACAAAAATCAACAAAACAGCCACATTCAACAAACCAAAAATCAACAAAACGAAAATCAAAATTAAAAAAAAAAAACAGCAAAACGAAAATTAAAAAAAAATCTACAAATTACTAACCAAGCCTACCACCTACCAAAAAAACCGAAAATCTACCCAAAAAAAAACGAAAATATACAAATTACAGAACAAGCCCACCACCTACCAAAAAAAGGAAAATCTACAAAAAAAAAAACGAAAATCTACAAATTACAGAACCAAGCCCACCACCTACCAAAAAAAATGAAAATCTGAAAAAGTATGAAAATCTACAAACGAGCGTTGTTAGTTTGATGACGGTGGTGGATTTACTTTTTTTTTGGTGAGAAGACTGACGGTGGTGGTGGATTCGCACGAGAGAGACTGACGGTGGTGGATTTGCTTTTTTTGGTGAGGAGACTGACGGTGGTGGATTCGCACGAGAGAGACTGAACCGGTGAGAACTCAAGAAAACAAAATGTTTTTCGACAAGATCTATGTATTTTCCGGCGAGATAGTGACGGAATGAAGAAGTGAAGAAGACTGAGAAGTGAGACTGTGAGTCGTGAGAGGGAGAGGCGCCGAGAGTCGAGAGAATTAGATGATGAGAGAGAATTGAGAAATGAGAGAAATTTAGGGTTAGTTTTTATAGGGGGTTATTTGGGGTTGTTTCAACCGTTAGATTAGATCTAATGGTTAGGAATTTAGGATAGAAATAAAGGAGATATGAGAATTTCTGAAAAAGAAGGGAAAATTGGTTTATTTTGGGCCATTGGATCAATGTTTTGGCATTTTGCTCTTTTACAAATCAAAGGCTAAAAATTAGGATCCATGTGTTTATTTTTTGGCCAATGAGATTTGAGAATGATAATGTTTATGGATTATGGCAAAAAAATTATTATTCAAAACAACTAAACCCCAAAATCCAAATCTCATACTCTATAACCCCATTTCAAATAATAATCATAATTATCTAAAGTAATAATTAAAATTTTCATAATTTATATTATTTGTTTAACCGAAATTTACTCGTGTCAATTATCTCATTTGTCGGTGAATTGATTAGGGAATAACAAAGAGCGTAAGCACTAATCGGTTATAGACTTATAGTTATGCTAGTTATATTGCTCTAAGGTCATTACTTATGAAACTAAACTTCTTGGAAAATTACTTATACAACTATTAGTTGCTCAATTAATGTTTTGATTATAGTCATTTACGTGAACTATAGACATAGTATTGCAATAAGATATAGTAATTTAACAAACCTCTCTATATGTTATAATAAACTATGTTATTCAATGTCCCCTATTAAGGAAAGCTCTAAAACTCTATAGTGATTTACTTCTTAAGCTAGTATTCTTATAGTGTTACGTTACGTATGCAAATATCACTCAATTATGTAATTGTTTGTTTATAATATCTATTTAGTGAACTTATAGTGTAACGATATAACTTATATATATGAACTTCATTGAGTTGATAGTGATTGTTTGTTATATTATCATCATACAGATGATGAACTTAAATGGAGTATTGTTATCTTGAACTATCGACTTACATTCATACATTCATTATATTGATCTTATCTAATAATAACAACTTGTTTTAATCCAACTATATAGTAACTAGCAAGTACTTGTTATAATCACTTAAACCTCATATGAACCATCATTGTAAACATATGAATGTATGATTGTCATTTGTTATAGTATTATATATAACATATCAAGAGTCATTTTACTAATTTATAATCAATAGAGTATTAGGTTCGTTTTACAATTATTTTGATACCAATTTTATACTAAAATGATTAAACATACATATTGATAGAAATGTTTGTTTATACTTTATCATATATAGTCACAACATAATACATATGTACCACGTTATGTTTGTTATTGTTATTGTTATTATTAGCATTGTTGCTACTATTACTGTCGTATGAACCCTCGTTATAATCAACTTAGGCCTCATATGAACCGTCGTTGTAAACATATAAATGTATGATTGTCATTTGTTATAATATTATAACATATTAAGAGTCGTTATACTAATTTATAATCAATAGAGTATTAGATTGGTTTTACAATTATTTTGATATCAATCTTATATTAAAATGATTCAACATATTAGTATTTATATTGTTATTGTTAGTATTCCTGTTCTTATTTGTATTACTATTGCTATTGTTAGCCTTGTTACTATTACTATTATTATTTGTATTGTTACCTATTATCATTGTCGCTTTATGTTTATTAGTATTATTATTCTCACTACCATCATAACTATTTACAAACTTATATATCAATCATAATGCTTATAATAATAAATCATTTATATAAAGTTTGGAATTGATCGTCTACTCGTTATTATTGTCGTTGGTTATAATATATAATATTAAAACATATGAAGAGTCGTTCTACTCCTTTACTCATTAGAGTGGTTTTACGCGATTGATTATTCGAAATAAGAGTTGACTAAGAGAATACACTAAACATCACGGTAATCAATATAGTGTTTTTATTGGTTTTTCGTTGTCATCCATATATTTATCGCACACACACATATGTATATATATGTCGATATTAATACTTTTATTAATATGATTCGTTTACAAAATCCATAACAAAATCAAGATGGCCCGATCAGGAGTTGCCCGAAGTTGAGTTGACGGGCAATAGCGAATGGACCCGATGTTTCACAATGATCGAACTAAGGTCATTACTAATTCAACCCGAGTACATTTGACTTAACTCAACCGTACATGAAACCTAAATACGACCTGCGCAAACCCGCCAAAAAAAATGTCAACGGGCGATCATATCCAGGGAATGGATCGACTTGTAATTGGAACGCTCGCACTGCCCGTGCACTGGAATCCAATGATTCAAATGTGTTCGACCCAGTTGAACAAAACCTGACCAATCATGACCTGGGGCACTGACAATCAGAATCCTGACCTGTCCGGGTCTGACCTGGTTCACCGTGGGTATACCCAGAACCTGTTTGAGAACCTGTTTTGACACCCCTAAGTGTGGGCCAAAGATGTGTAAAAGAAATAATATATTAATAGTAGGACCATGCCAAGAATGGAAGTGTTCAAACTAATTTGGGACAAACATAAAAGGAAAGTGTTTAGACTATTTTAGGACGGAGGTAGTATCAAATATTGAATGTCTTATATTAGATATTGAATGTCTTATATTAGATATCGAATGTCTACATCAGATATTGAAAAACCTTTAAAAAAAAAAAGGGATATTATCTCAGATAACCCTGACATATAGGCCTTTTTCCCAAATAACCCTGACATATTTTTTTTTTCCCAGATAACCTTAAACTTGTATTTTGTCATTAAACTTAACGGAATATCTAACGGTGTTAATTTTTTTTAATTAAACCCAGATTAATTGGCCACTCTTGTTCTTCATCTTCTTCCTTCTCTTGTTCTTCATCTCCACACTACCATCACCAATTCGAACCCAGCAGCCCCTATTCGAACCCTAAACTTGGCAAATTCGAACCCTAAACATCCCTAATTCAAACCCTAAACATCCCCAATTCGAACCCTAAACAGCCCCAATTCGAACACAAAAGACCCCAAATTCGAACAACCCAAAATCGGCAAAGATTTGAACCCAAAATCACTGTTTTTCTTGCTCGAAATTATGTAGATTGGTCTGTCTTCTTGATTGTTCTTCCGTGTCCGGTTTTTTTTCTTTCTTGCTCGCTCGGTTCTCCTGTTTCTTGGTGCGTGTTGTCTTATCTTCATCCTCTCCGGTTGCTTGTTGCGTGTTGTTCTCGCGCACCACACTAAATTCGGCCCAATTGTGAGATAGAGGAGAGAAGAGTGCAAAGAAGAATATAACGTTAGGGCGCCCCGGATTTAGATGACGAGAGTGAGTCAACCTGCGAGAGTGAGCCGACGGTGAGAGGTGAGAGTGCAGCGAAGATGGAGAGAGATAGTGAGAGTGCGGCGAGACCGGACACGAGAGAGAGGAGAGTGTTACGAAGAGTGAGTCGACGGTGGGAGTGGCGGTCGTGCGAGGCGAGAGGAGAGAGAGGGAGTGGTGGTGGTGTTGTTGGTGGCGAGAAGGTTGAGGCTGAACTTTATCTTGGATTTGGAGAGAGAGAGGGAGAGGAAGACATGATTGATGAAGAACAAAAGAAAAAGGATGAAGAACATCAATGTTTTTGTTTTTTTTTTTAAAAAAAAATCGATTTTTCATTATAAATATCAAAATAGTTAACACCGTTACCTATTCCGTCAAGTTTAATGACAAAATACAAGTTTAGGGTTATCTGGGAAAAAAAAAATATGTCAGGGTTATTTGGAAAAAAGGCCTATATGTCGGGGTTATACGAGATAATATCCCAAAAAAAAAAAAAAACCAAAAGTTGAACCTCGATTTGCGAAATCTCGAAGACGAAGATGGAGAATGTCTTTCCGACATCGCCTAGTATTCTCTTCTTTCTCTTCCTCATCTTCATCAAACTGTCCTTTGATCTCAACACTCCTGACATCATCATCGTCATCATCTTCATCTTGATCGGCATCCTCATCGTTGTCGTGACCCATAACCATCCTTGTCATTATGGTTGGCTTCATCGTCTTCATCCCGGCCGTTGATCGATTTCGATGCGGAGGAAGTCGGAATCATCGACGGCGATGGATAGGGCGGGGTCGGAAGGTCATGGAGGAGGATTGAGAAAGTTGAAAAGAGGAGGCGGATTTCTATTACTCTATATGTCTTTGGGCTTCACGGATGGGCAATCCGATCAAATATTTGGGTTAGGCGGTCGACCCAATACTTTCACTTATATTATTAGTTCATTATTTTTAACTAAAGTGTGGGGTATAGTTCATTAGCTGTAGAGTCAGAATTAATTTTGGTGAATATGTAGGGTGACAATTATTAAAAAATATATATAGTAGGTCCATGTATAAAATGGAAGTGTTTTATTAAAACATATAGCGAATAGTATAATCAGAAAACTCAAATAATCTAATTATATTCTAATTGTATGGGTTTAAAGCTAAGTAGATAATAATTAAGAAACTTTTTGTTAGGTGGGTACAATTTCTTAATTAGGTCCTCCCGCTAGAACTATGTGCTTCCAAACATATTCTTTGCACATTCATGATATATTTTGCTCACATAAACAAAATGAAAATATTGTAAAGATAAACAAAATGAAAATATTATATTCAAATAAATATGAGAGGGAGCACCCAGGTTTAGGAACTTCCAGCCTCCCAGGATCATTGTGGAGGGGATTTATTGGGTTTAATATCTTGAAACCCTAATTGCATCTCAAACCCTAATTTCACCTCAAACACTAAAAGCCCATCATACATATACGACATCCAATATACTCACAGTGGTGAAAGAGAACATAGGAGTAGAAATTTTAGTATTCCAGATTTTGAGCTACTAATTAAAGAGAAAACATGCAGATCTTCGTGAGATCCCTAAGTGGTAAGACCATTACCCTAGAAGTTGAGAGCAGTGACACAATCGACAATATCAAGAACAAGATCCAAGACAAAGAAGGTTTCATTTGTTCATTTATTTTAATTTTAATCATATCATATTTCTTATTTTCTATGCTATCTCCTAAGGATTACATCCATACTTAGGTTTTCCTATATGCATTTATTTTCCTTTGTGAGTTATTTCAAGGGTTTTGATACTGTTTTAATTTATGATATGTATTGTATCTGTGTTCACGCAATATAAATTTACTTTCATTGAATTTGTTGGAAATGATTCATTTTATTCACTTTTTCTTTGAAATTAGTGTCGAATTCATTTGTTCGATTTTTTTCTTTGTAATCTTTCAGATATTCTTCCTGATCAGCAGCGATTGCTCTTTTCGGGTAAGCAGTTAGAAGATGGCCACACTCTTGCACATTACAACATCCAAAAAGGTTTATTTTCTCTTTCTATCTCTAACTAATACTCCTGCGGCCTACATCTACTTGATACATCTCATTTCGTACGATTTTTTAGACATTTTTTCCCATGAAGATCTCTTATTCCATTCAAGTGAAAATTGTAAAATTTGATATTATGATGATACACATCTAGATGAATCTAATATTCTAATAAGACTACACATGATTATATTTTTTTTAGTAAGAAAACGAATTAATGAATCGCTCAAGTTGATAGTTTCTTTTCCCAAAAATGAAATGTAGCAAGTAAATATAGACGGAGGGAGTATTATAAATTTTCTGGTCTAATACAAGTATATACTTAAAAACTGAAGCCACTACTCTTGATTTTTACTCCAAAATCCACTACAATTCCCAATTACAAAACAATAACATTGAAAAAGAGATTTTTAGTTGATAAAAGTACCTTGATTTGAACTCCTCCTACAAAATTTGTAGTTTGATTATTTTTTGTTATAAGTATCAGATTATCTGTAGGATTTTTTTGTTAGATAAGACCAATAATAAAGGGAGTTATTTTTGTAGAAAAAAGCTATAATAAAAATCTCATGGAACGTATAATCTTTCATTCATAGACCACATTGCAACCTTCCTAACAAAAAAGTCAAATTTTCAAGTTCTTTACCCCTCCTCCCCCCTTGATATCTTTTAAGTTTAATAAGTTTATATATTGCAATAATTTTCTTTTTTAATAGATGTATGACGATTACTAACTCATATTTAAATGAATACTAATAAAAGAAAATTAAACATTTCTCAAATATTAACTAGTTCAATGCCCACTATTTTACTAGAATTTGTACTTACTGAATGTGTGATCTTATTTGTTATCTTGTGCATTAGAATCAACTGTTCATCTTGTGATGAGGCTAAGAGGAGGGAAACCCATGTCTATAGAGCCTTCTTTGGTTCAGCTAGCTAAAAAATACAGGCAATACAAGATGATTTGCCGCAGGTATGTATACTGTTTTCCTTTTTTGTGCTATTGGATTTTATCGTACATACATTATTGATTTTTTCCCTAGATAATGTTAGACAAAGAAGAATCTCCCACTTAGATTGTTTTAGAAAAAATCTCCTCCATACTGTTCACGTAAGAATAAACCAAGAGATTTTTTTATATTGCCCCTGAATAGAATCACTACACCTATTGGCCTTCGGATTTTCCCTAAGAGAAAAATCACTAACCTGATTAGGTGTTTAAATATCGTAAACATTTTGCTCTGTAGGGGAAATACTTTGTTTATATCAGAAATTGAAATGAGTATATCCAATTTTAATTATAGACAAAAAAAATAAACCAATATAATTTGATTAAATACACCTTAGCTTCATTAGTTGCTTCAAATTAATAGCACATTTTCCTTGGCTCCATTTCTTTTGTAGGACAACATTTTCCACGACAATGGTTTTCCCTATTTTTCGATTTTTGGTTGGACAAGGGATTTAAAAAAGAAAACTAGTGGAAAAGAGTTTTTCATCCTTTTATAAACATTTTCCTCCAAAATTTGAAGGAAAACCATTTTCCTCCACTCTCATTCCCAACATCATCAATTTTCCCTTCTTAGCTTAATAGTTTTCCACCAAATTAAACAAAGCAAAACTACTATTCATTTTCCACCGGAAAATATTTTGCATGAAAAACCATTTTCCATCAAACCAAACGAACCCTTGAGTAAACTTAGTTTTACTTTTGTTCTCTTCAACAAGGGTCCTTCCTAAAAGGTTCGTATAACCTTCGTTTCCTAAATAGAATACAATTACTCTTGCTTACCAAAAAAAAACCATTAAACTTTCTCTTACATTTTCTCTCTATCCACCATTCTTGATCAGAGGAGAGATTTGAGTTATGCTCTTATTATACTATCTATAAAGTTTAAAATTTTCTTGAAATTTGTAATGAAAGTGCAATTATATTAGGAGGTATGATAAACATCTAACGGGTAGATATATTAGACATGATTTTTCGTGTAACAAATATTGTTCGTGTACATAATAAATATTGCTTGTGTTGTTTTCCCCTTATTTGTTACACGAAACACAAACAATATTTGCATTGTTACATACACAAATAATATTTGTTACACGAAAAATTGTGTTAGATATATCTACCCATTAGAGATTTATCAAACCTCAATATATCAGCTGAGAACAGTATATGGTGTCTCATTAATCTGTTTTGCTTTTGACTACAGTTGCTATGCTCGTCTGCATATTAGGGCAACGCAGTGCAGAAAGAAGCAGTGTGGACACAACACTGATGTAACTCTCTTTCATCCTCATTTTTTACTTATTATATCGTTTTTCCCTTATATATTACTCCCTAATAAGACACATATACTGTAAACCAATACATATTTTTTGTTGTTGTTCAAAGTGCATTCTTTTTTGATGTTAAACTACTCCTTCCAACTTCACATGAAGTGTTTTCTATGCTCAAAATTTTATAAAGTTGTGAAATAATCTTTGCTAACATTTTACTTTGAGATTCTATAAAAACGAGCAATTATGCACCTACATCTATAAATGATAGATGAATGACAAAAAAAAATTCAGCTAAATGATCTAAATCTTACATACCTTAGATTCTATGATCCAAAATTATAATTTTGATTCGGACCTTTAGTTGGATCTTTAGATGAAAATCTATAGTGATAGGATGTTAATATGATTTTCTAACAATCTGATCCATCATTCAATTAATATGACATAAGGCTCACGTGGGATGTGTTGCCTGTTGGGTTCTAATGGTCTAATTCACCAGCAATTTTCAGACATTCTTTCTCATGTTTTTCTTATCAATTATTTTGGCAATTTGATGATAGTTTTTCTGGTAAAAAACAATTTATATATAAAATCTTACTTTGTGCTTCTCTTATACTAGTTTCTGATGTTCTGACTTGTTCCATTATTTCATTGTTACCGTTTCTTGCAGTTGAGGCCTAAGAAGCCATCTAAATTTGTTTAAGCAATCAATTTTGCGTGGAGTACCAGATTTGCCAATCAAGTTTGTTTTTATGACAATCTTCAATTCTTTGATTAAAAGGAGTTTCAGACTAAAGCTTATGCAACATTTTGTAGGCTACTTTATCTTTTGCATGCTTTTCCCATTTTTAATGTGTCGACTATTTATTTTGAATCTTACCTACCAATTTCTGATGTTCTACATAGTAATTTTTTCTTTTTGATTATAATTAATTATTTTACATGACATGGTGTTTGACTTTTGGGGGGGTGTTTGTAATTTGACATAAAAGCTAGTTTTGTACCTAGCACTCAAAATATAAGTTTTAGGATTTATCAGGTATAAATTCAGAGTTTATTAGGTCCAATCAAAATTAAGGTTTAAATATAGGTGATATTAGGATGAATCAGACCCAATTGAGTCTGATAAATTCTAAAAATAGGTTTAGGTGAAAAGAATGCATCTTTAAATTTTTACATTCAACACCTAATCACTAATGGGAACCCTCTTTCAATAGTGTGCTAGCAGCCTAGCACAACACATACACTTCTTTATTAAGTACTGTCTAACTTATCGGATGTTTCTAAAACTGTGAGACAGTAGGAAAAATGCCCTAAGCCACGCGTTATTGAGATAGAAGTTTCATAACCGGCCAATTTTTTATTAGTCTCAAATTGTATTTGTCTCTGAAAATTCGTATAATCTTATTAAGCTTATAGTTATATTATGAATCAAGTCATTGAAATAAACCCATTAATTTGTCCGACCATGTAGGTTAATGAGACGATGGTGGAGTGTTAGTAGACCAGATACACTCCTATATGCTACAAGTAGAATGAGGGTATGATAATAAAGTGGATAATTCAAGATACTAAAATCACGTCTTTTTTAACTAACGAGAAAGATCTTATTGGATCGTCACGTTTTATAAGTTAACCAGTCTAGTTTAGTAGGTCATATCATGGAAAGGATAAGGAAATCCTCACCCCTAATGAGGTTCGTTATATGCCAATGTCATTTCCGACCTTCATCAAAGGTCTCCCCTTCTACTCGAGCCATTTACAATTAATAAAGTAGTTCTTGTAAAATTTAAATTCATGACCATATGCAAGGAAATAAGTATATCTGATGAGCCAAACTATTCTCTTACTATGCTTATAAAAAAAAAAAATTATGTTCATCGAACATAGGAGAATGAAGAAAACAGAAAGTCAGGTTGATAACATTCGTTTTCTAATTTCTTGATATAATTATTTCCTTTGAAATCAAACGTCATGCCAAACAAGTCCCCCACCACTCCAGCAAATCCTATCCCATAATCCAAACTTGAGAGAAGGAAAATCTTATAATGATTCCAAATTTCCAATGGAACAACAGATAATTAGCAGTAATCTTGTAGCAGCTCAACATATAAGCGTGGTGTAGTATAGGGCTGGCAAAAGCTGACCCAACCCGATAACCCGACCCGAACCTAACCCAAGCGGGTTTGGGTTGAAGTTTTCGACCTGTTTAACTAAATGGGTTGACCTGAACCCGACCTGAAAAATAAACGGGTTAGGTTCGGGTTGAAAATTTCAACCCGAAAATAACCTGTCTAACCTGTTTAACTAATTGGGTAAGACTCAAGTAGGGGCAATACCAATAATGATTGTTCTGGGCCAAGCCCAAATAGAAAAGTAAAACCCAAAATATGATTGTTTTCTTTATTCCTTAGTAGTTGCTCAACCCTCAGTCCTCTCCCCCTTCCCCCTTCTATCTTTCTCTCTCAACTGTGTTGATTCATCTTTGCTCTCATCTTTGATATCTCATTTCTCATCCATAGAGAACCTTTTTATTATACTTTTTTTTCTTATGTAGTTCTCACCATAGAGAACCTTCCCAATTGTCAGGGACTTGCAACAACCAAAACGCATAAGTAGTGAGCCTCTTCTTTTCTTTTTTCTTTTTTGTTGAATGGAAGCAGTATGCCATTATATCATTCACCCACTCTACTCTTCTCTTTCTTTGATATTACCATGACTGTCAATAATTGAGATGTCGCATCTTCTTGTTCATATCATAAGTAGTATTCTCTTTCTTCAATATTTATATGCAGCGACCAAATTGCTAATTATTGATATACTGCATCTTCTTCTTAAGACTAAGAAGAGATTTGAAATTAAAATAGTAGGTAACTGGGTCAATTTATTATCCATTTGTTCTTGGACCTACGAGCGTTTTTCCAGAAATCATGTTAAATGGATCGGGTTCAGGTCAACCCGTTTATAAATAGGTCGGGTTCGGGTTGGAATTTCTGACCTGTTTAGGTAAACAGGTCGGGTTCAGGTTTGGGGTTGCCGACCCGTTTATGTAAACAGGTCAACCCGAAAACGACCCGACCCGATTGCCAGCCCTAGTGTAGTACATGCAATTCGCTACATGCGTCGCCATCTCTCAAGCGCCAACATGGAGCCGCATTATCGGTGAATGATTTTTTTTTTATGTCTTGTTTACTCATATTGTTATATAAGAAATATTTATAAAAAAAACACTTTGTAAGAAATAACCACTTACTTTGCATGCCAATCACCAAACTACGAGCTTATTTGTAGCTAAACACCAAATTAAAGTCAAGCACCACAGCCTTGTGCTTTATCAAGTGAGTTTATCTGACACGTATCGCTCTCCCCAATTTCAATGGACCTGACTGAGCATAATCATCCTCATACATGTTTATATAGTAAATTATGGCCGGTACATGTCTTGTCTCCAAAATATCATAGCTAATCTGTCAAAGAACCAACTCAATCAAAAGTTTAAGCTGATGGTTAGAGTCTCAGGAATAGATTGATATTCTATCACGCCCCCTCATGCGAGAGCCCATTGGGCTTGAAGTGTGGATGCAACACATGTCTCCTTCATACCTGACGCTAAATAAAGGTCACGGGTTCAAATCTCATCCACCCCTCCTTTCTAAGTGGAATATTTAGCGCCAGGTATGAAGGAGACCTGTGCTGCATCCACACTTCACGCCCAATGGGTTCTCGCGTGAGGGTGCGTGATAGAGTATAAATCTATTCCTGGACTCTAACCATCAACTTAAACTTTTGGTTGAGTTGGTCCTTTGACATAACCTTAATCCAATGACATCTTATAAACGGTTCCCAAAATCAAATGTTAGCAATAAATGCAATTTTAGAGGACCTAGCGTTTACTATAATTTTAAATGTCCGGCCATGAGCAAGTCCAAAATGGGACTCAGAACAGGGCCTCCATTTTAGAGGGGCCTCAAGTTTAAAAAAAAAATTAAAGAAGAATCCCAAGATGGCAAGGCCCAGCACTGAGCAAAAGTGCCGAGCACGCATAAGTCATAACAATTAACAACTCAGCAAGATATCTTCTCTCTCCCTCTCCTCGATTTTCTCAGACTGACATACTCCATTGTTAACCGCTGGGTCCTAGTTCTTCCTATCTGCTTTCTCTCTTGTTACTCGAAATTGGCGAAATTCAGTCCCAAAAAATCACTTCTTTCTCTCTCTGTTGTCTGTTCTTAACTTCTTACACGCCGTCTATGAAGCTACGGGAAATCAGAAATCGTATCACCCGGATCTTCTTCTTCAACGAGAAAAAAATCGATGGCTATTATATATATTTACAACTTTCATCTCCTCTCAATTCACATATGAAATTCAGAAATTTAGGTAATTAAACTTTCTTAGTTTAATTTTGATTTTTTATTTTCATGATGAGTTGGTGTTACTGATTTTTATCTCAATTAAATTGGCGAATTGGTGTTGGTTAGTATAATTTACTGATTTTTATTGCTTAGTTTAATCAAAATCTAATTATATTATAAATATTTTTGAGACCGTTGTACGTATCTTTGAATTTGAATTTGAATTTTTTTATATAGGGGCCTCATATTTAACTTTCAGCACATGGCCTCCATATCCTTCGGGCCGGGGGTGCTAACAATAAATGCAAAGTTCAAAACTTTAAATGAGAAGTAAAAGCAATAAAGAGAGACAAATAATTAACGTGGTTCGGTCAACCTTGACCTACATCCACAAGCAAGAACCTTGGAGTTTTTCTTTAGCCTCTCTAATGGAGGAATTACAATGGAGAAGAAGAGACCGAGGAGGAGAGAGAGAGAGAGAAAATTCTATTTGGGGGCTAATTTGAATCTTAGGGTTTTCAAATGACTTTAGGATGCCTTATATATGACCTCCTAAAGTTTACAAAGTGATCCAATACAAAACCAAATAAATCCGAATTTAAATCCCGAAACACGAAAACAGGGTCAGATAGCCCGACCGGGCGCACGGCCCGCCCGCCCGGGCCATAAAGGCCTCAAAGTTCCTGCCTCGTATCGCCCGTGGAACCATGCATAAGACTGGGGTAAACTCGGCCCGGGAAGGATCTCCCACTCGGGACTTCATCACGCCCGCCCGGGCGACTGGAAATAAGCAAAGATTGCCAAGAAAGGGTCATGTGCCACGCGCCGGTTGTGCGTGCCTCGCACCGGCTGTGCGCGCCGCGCACCGACTACTCCACCTCTTCGTCTCTCCTTCTTCCACAAGAAATCAAGGCACCAATATAAGTATATAACATCAAATATAATAAATGACAAAATAACTTCGAGATTCTTAAAATTAAGGACTCATTTATAGTTGTTATAATTTCTCTGTATGATTTTACTCGTGAGGACATGTGACTAGGGGTGTTAGTGAGCTTATCTGGCTCGCAAACTATTCGAACTCAGCTCAAAATTTTCTAGAAACGAGCATAGCAAAGTTCGATTTGAAAAGTTCATGATCAACAGGTTCGAAATATGTTTTAACTATATTATTTTCCATAATATAGAAATTAAATGAAAAATTATACTTAAAATGTGCACAATACTTGTAAAAACTCAAAGTAAGTAGTGCAAACCTATTTATAGAATGTATGTAATATAATTTTTTAACTCAAGTTGAATTCTAAGGTAAATTAAACAAGAAAAATTAAACTCGAAAAAGTTCGAGACCAGGCCCAAGTTCGAGTAAAAGTGTTACGAACCGAGCCGAGCAACCCCGAGGCTCGGTCTCGATTTGGCTGGTTAATACCCCTACATGTGACCATCAACACATTTTATACAATAACTCGACGCCCTGCCCAAGCAAGATGAAGAATTTAGTTGTTATTAAAAATATGTAGTTTCGATTTTTCTTTCAAACTTTTTTGATTTAAAAACATTCATCTTAAAACAAATAACGAAAAATTGTTTTATTACAACAGAAAAAGTAAAGGAAATTTAATTGATGATTTTTTAAAATAAATTGTTTGATTGGTTGATAGGTAATAAGTTGCGTCATATAAGATATTGCAAAGGTCACCTGAGATATTTCTGGAGAACAGTATATCAAACATTGATACTACAAAGAGCAATTAACAACAACAGTATTAGAAGTAACCAACGAACAATAATCATGGTCGCATGATCAACAAACCAATAAAATCTAAGACAAGTAACCCAAATAGACATAAGCAAGTAACTCTACAATTATAAGTAACCCCTACTATATTAATAAGTAACCCTTAATATATTAATTAGTAAGCTTGAAATATAATAGCTAACAATATATGTAAACTGGACGCACCATCAACTAATGGTGTGACTGGCTGCATATATAAATTTGCAAACAATAATACTACTACTAACAAAAATAATAAATAAATAAGAGATTAAGCTCCCACATCATCCTTGTGTTAATGAGTGATTAGCACACGCAAAATTAATTACGTCCCTTCCAAACAAAATAAATAAAAAACAAACATGCCTTGGGGACAGGTTTTCTTTTTATATCTTTGTTATAAAATTATCTACACGAAACTTGGGGAGAGGTTTTGCCCTAAAATTTTAAGAAAATCTATCCTACACGTAACCGTAGAACATTAGCAATTTCACAGTATAAATACAACCGCTAACCTGCAACATTTCATACCATAACAGTTTCCAAATATAATTGAAGTGCGGAATTATCAAATTCAAGATGCAGATTTTCGTGAAAACTCTCACAGGTAAAACCATCACTCTAGAGGTTGAAAGTAGCGATTCCATCAACAATGTCAAGGCCAAAATCAGTGACAAAGAAGGTCTTCTCTTAGCTTTCACTCTCTCTAATTTTATTTCTTTTTCCCCTCATGTTAATTCGAAACTATTATATTTTATTTTTAATCGCAATATATGTTTTTTTTTTCCAATTCTACCACGCACTTAAATAATGGTTATAAAAATTGATATTTTGACAGCATATATCAAAATGAATCTAACATGATTCTTGTACTAATATTATTTTATTTATTTAGTAAAATATACGAAGTATAATTTAAAGTTGATAAGTTTGGTATATGAAAAAAATAATATATGTTGCAACGAAGAACATGTTTGGTTAATTGGTTCAACATTTTTGGCTCTAAGAAATAGAATCAAAATACCTGCTTAATATTATCTTTTCTTTTTGTTTGATTCAACCACTGTACAATCCATTATGATTATTTGGTGGTAATGGAGTCGTCTTGAAAATTTTGTGGCCTCTGTGCTAATTATAAATTTGGGCCCTGAATATAAAAACATTATGCATAGATTGTAAAATTATAAATAATATATTCAGCAAAGTATATCATTGTTAAACTATCTTTGACAAAATAAAGCTTTGGTTTGAACGATATGGCTAAAAATATTAAATTTAATATTTCACTTTGTACGCCCTATTAGACGACCCTGCCTGTGTTGTTACCTTTCCAGCTTTCCCCCTACCTCCCCCTCTTTTAAGTAACAGAATCCATTTGTTGGTGGTAATGATTTTCTTTCTCTTTCCATACCAAAATTTGAACCAAACACCTAATAAAGCCTAAAGGTAACAATTTTTGTTATTGTTCCACACCTCTTAAGATTTCATTCTATTTTCATTCCGTGACTTGACCAAACGCATGCTCTAAATAGAATCAATTAAAGTTTTTTCTCATGATTATCACCCAGTTTCCCTACTTATGTTTATGTGCATGATTTTGACTAGGAATTCCCTCGGACCAACAGCGTCTGATATTCGCCGGAAAGCAACTCGAAGATGACCGTACTCTTGCCGATTACAACATCCAAAAAGGTGCTTTTTTTTACGTAATCAATCTTTATGTTCTAAGTTGTTATTTTCTTGATTTTACCATATTTGTTGGTATGAGAGTGTTTTTAGTCTTTGCTTTTATATTGATGATTTTTGTTTGTATTTAATGGTGTGTTAGAATCTACCCTTCACCTTGTGCTGAGGCTAAGAGGAGGAGGATACGGAAGATTGAACTATGCTCCGAGTGTATTGGCTTTGGCTCAAAAATACAACCAACACAAGAAGATTTGCCGCAAGTATGTTTTCCATATGATTCACCTCATCTTTATAATTGCTTAACCACATAATACTTACCTGTTATTTTACTTCTTAATATAATGCTTTTGACAAGGCAAATCTTTTTTTTTTGTCAAGACATAATAAATCAATAACTAACAAGTTACCCTCCATTAGGTCGACGAATTTGTTATGTTGTACGAATACATGATCATTTACTAAACGTTCTGCCGTCACGATATCTAAATTAATTTTAGTGGTGACTTATAATTATTTCGAGTGGTATAAGTGAATGCAGTCTCAATTACCTTGGTTTGAAAATTATGTGGAAGTGGATCGAATCTCGTTTACCTCATCAGTGTTTGTTGCTGGCTTAGCTTATACACCGAAAAGTAACTAATTGTTATTGAAAAAAAAAAACAACTTTTGAATGTATTAATCCAAACTAAATCAAAGCTACAAGAGCCATCATTATCATCCAAATTACAACTTGATAATTAAAGTACCATAAGTGAATTTGCCAAGGGGATACATCTTATTTAAATTCAAAGTGCTCTCGTAATGTCACTTGATGAAAGTTCTATTCAGTAAAAAATTGATGATTAGAAGTTTGTTTTGCTTTGATAAAAGCCAGCATTAAAGTGTAGTTTAATTAGAAATGATATTTTTTTTTTTTTGACAGGAAGAAATGATATTATTAACAAATAAAAATTGCCAGGACCGTAACCGACAAAATATATTTTGGATGTGCAATTGGTCTATTAGTTTTTTTTAAGGTGGATTAGTCCTCGCTCCTTGGGTTATGTAAATTTCTTTCTAATTCTACTTTTCATGTTTGTCAAGGCACATTTTATATATATCATTAATTTTTTTAGTTGTATATCATTAATCTCTTTAATTACATATATTCTTAATGTATTCATTGAATCAAATTAAACAAGATCCCATGAACTTTTTTTTCTTACATTGGAAAGAATTTAGAGGATTTTTTTTTCCCTTTTTAGATAAAACGTAAGCTTTTCTTAATCAACAAAGGGCCATACACCCATAGCATATTTACGAGGCCAAGCTCAAATAGACACCTATGGGCTATGGTTACCCAAAGTTTACAAACCAAAACTCAAAAAACCAAATACAAATCACAAGAACCAAGCATGAACAATGCCAAGATCTTTATGGAACGAAGGAAGTATATATTAATATCATTGTATTGATATTGATGTTTGTTGGAAAACAAATATGATACCCAGGTGCTTTGCTCGCTTGCCTCTGAGGGCTACAAACTGCCGGAAGAAGAAATGTGGACATAGCAATGAGGTATTAATTAGTATTAATATCTTATATTGTTCTATGTTTAATGTTTAATGTTTAATGTTTAATTATGGTTTATTCTGTCAATTCTAATTATCATATTTAACTTTATACAGCTAAGGCTTAAGAAGATCTTTCAGGCTAAGGGTGGTGTGTGAACATGCTTGGAATCATTGCAATTCTTTTCAGTGGGATATATGAACAAGAGTCAGTTAGGAGTGAAGTTAATTTTAGTATGATACAATATAATTATTGGAATAAAGAAGCATATGTTTCATCAAAAATATTTGCAATATATATATTAGTATTACCTTTAACTCTGGATGATGATGATTTGTTTTTTCCTGCAAAATTTAATTTGCCTCGTCGTAGAGGATACCTTACGCTATGTTGATGGATTGGATGAGATTCAATTTCAAATTTGCTTGACGTGATTGAGCTTGTCTAAAGTTGAACCTTTGTTGAGTTAAAATCAAATTGATCTTCAGTAACTCATGAATCAGATCCGTTTTTGCAATCAAATAGTATAAGTCGCATAGAAGAATAATAATATATAGTCAATAAATTTTTCATATGGTTGACCAAACTAAATTTGACAAATAATAGTGCAAGTTGGAAAGTTAATAACAAGTAGTCTATTACCTTACAATTTAGAGGTGGCCATTGGGCGGGCCAAACTGGACCCAACCCTGAACCAACCTGCAAGAAAACCGGACCAGCCCCTGACCGCCAGATGACAGTGCCTGAACCGGCCCGGAACCGCACAAACATAAGGATTCTCATGGGCCTAATTGATGGGGGAAGAAACCGGCCCGACCCTAGACCTGAACCGGACCGTGAACCGCACTCAGCCCTGAATCGGACCGTAAACCGTACTCAACCCTGAATCGAACCGTTAAACCGGTTCTAAATATGCTTTAAAGTTCTTCATCCTCGGCCTAGTTATCAATAACACTAGCGTATATGGAAGGTATCAGAAATTATTCATTGTAAATACTAGTGCATATGCAATTAAGCTTTTCCATTTACGAAAAAAAAAGGACCGGTGGACCAAACCTGAACTGGCCCGAGCCCTGAACCGGACTTAACCGGGGCTGAACTGGTTCAGGTTTCAAAAATCCAACCCTGAACCTGAACCGAACCGGACCGGTCGCCTAACGGTCCAGTCGGGTTTATCTTTGAAGCCGAACCGGTCCGCCTACAAGCCGACCCGAAATCGGCCCAGCCCGTCCCATGGCCATGTCTACCTTACATATAAATTATACTCCCTCTGTCCCATAATATAGTGTTTATTTCCTTTTTGCACGGTCTCCAAGTTATACCTTTGACCTTCAATATCTTCAATTTCGTATTAATAAAAAATCTAAAAATTTGATATTATGAAAGTACACATGAGGCGAACTTAACAAGATCCTACATGAGTATGTTTTTTTTTTATACATTAATGAGAATATTTGGTCAAAGATTTTAAAGTACACATGAGGCGAACTTAACAAGATCCTACATGAGTATGTTTTTTTTTTATATATTAATGAGAATATTTGGTCAAAGATTTTAAAGTTTAACCTCAAGAGAGAGAAACAAGCACTATATTATAGGACGGAGGGAGTGTTATAACTAAATTATTATCCAAAATTCTCAAGTGAGTGAGATCATGAAGTCGCAACATTTGAAAACCATATGTAATACTTTCTTCATCTCTTAAAAAATATGCAACATATTACTCCCTCTGTTTTCGGAAGTTCTTCCAACTTTGATCATTTTCCTCTCACAAAAGAATTCCAAATTTTGACCATATTAAGCACTCCATCTATTTCACTTAGTTTTTTATATTTGGAATCTTTTTGTGAGAGGAAATTGATGAAAGTGAGAAGAACTCTTGGAAACATAATAGTTTTCTTGTCATTATTATTGTAGTTGTTATTGTTATTGTTATTCGGCTAATCTCTATATATTTTGAATATATTAATATTTTCAAAATATTTACTTATATAATTAAACTTATTAAAAAAAACTTATGCATTGTCAAATGTGCCGGTCAAATCCTGCTATCTAAATTTGTCCGGAATGCAAGGGTAATATTTTGAGTCAAAACTACTTTTTTTAAGAATGGGAATATGAAACCAATATACTACATTTTATTTTTCAATATACTACTTTTATTTAAAAGAGAATTTTTGGTTATGAATGAATAATATTTTCCAAAGTGCAACCCATTCAGAACAGTGTCTATTCCTAAAGGATAGCAACCAGGCATTTCTCCTCATAAACTTCTAAGCATGTTGCATAAATTAAAGAAATTCATGTCTCACTTAAATTTCATTAATTTACTTTTTTTTTCTTATGCCATTAATTTCGTATTGTAAAGTACTAAAAAGATGATTTTTTTTCCTAATATCATAGGCCTCTTATTTTTTTAATGGGCCTCTAGGTGGATGCCCTGTGCGAGGACAGCCCATAGGATTTCTTCTTGTACAATCTATTTAAAAAAAATCATATTAGATATATAAATATGTAATGTAACAACAACCTAATACGTCCAAACTAACAGGTTATAAACAAAACCAAAGATAAAAATTCACTTTTTAATGTAGATACACGAAAAACTTTCTAATGGGTATGACACGACCTCCCCCTACTAATTATGTATTATGTACTAATTACTCCCCAGTCCCCACCTCTGTACAATAATATTTATATCGTATCTAATTAGGTCAATTCATGTTGAATAGCCCGTGGTACTCGCTAGTTATAATAAAACTGCATTATTTATAATAACAACTCCAATATGTTTTTCTTCCTATCAAGTATCAATGCAATAAAATACTTTCTTAATGTCCTATATTTATAGGACTTACAAAATCTCCCAGTATTACTAAAACATGTAAACTATCACATAAAACTTCCCTACTTCTAACTAATGTTGGTGTGCTTCTTGAATTGCAACACAGTACACAACACATATGTTAGGAGACACCTAGTTGAGATAGTTTTAGCAACCTTGTTACCAGTGGCGGATCCAGGATCTTTGTATTGGGTGGGCCATAAGTTTTTAGTTAAAAAATTAATATTATCTAAATATAATTTTGTAAGTCACTCATAATGTTAAATAGTATCATAAATACGTATATAGCAAAATATATAAGATAATACTCTATCTATTTTTTTATGTTCTAATCATTCTCTTTTTACATTTGTATTTCTTTGTTTCAATATTCGCATTTTTATTCAGATTTAGGCATAATTTAGTCCCTCTTTCACCCTATCAAAAGGTTCTATATAAAATTAATTTATATTACCCTCCTTAATTCCACCAGAAAGACCCCAGAAGATGAAGAGCCCATATAAACTTGAAGAATAATTTAAAGCAATCATATGGATGAAAATGTAGCAAATATGAAAAAAAAAAAAAGAACCAAAAATTTATTAGAATCATATGCATTAAAAGTTTAGAAAATATGAAAAAAAGAACCAAAAATTTATTGAAATCATATGGATGAAAATGTAATAAATATGAAAAAAAGATCCAAAAGTTTATTATTTCTAGTGTATGTAACAAATGAATATAAATTACAATGATCTTTAAAATAAGATAACTACTTTTGAGAACTTGTTATTAAACCAAATGACAGTAGAAGTACTTTTATTTTTAAAGAAAAATAAAGCAAAATGATTCAGCTCTCTCTTGTACTATATTAAAGAAATCTGTAAAAGAAAAAGAAGGAAAGGAAGAAAAAAGATAAACAAAAAAAGCTACTTATCCTTAGCTGACCAGGATTCGAAACATGAACCCCGCACAACATTGAAGTTTTAGTTCCCGCCCGCCAAATCAACTTAGCTAGCATTTCCACAATGTTTATAAGCGCAGAATATACTTCCTCCGTTCCGTTTACGCATGTCGAGACATTATTTTGACCACAAATATCAATAATTACATATAAGTAAAAATTATAAAAATTACATTTTATGAAAGTACTTCACGAAACGAATCTAACAAGATTTCACTTGACTATGTTTTTCATTATGTATAAATCACAAATCTTAGTCAAAGTGAAAAGTGTGAATAGTGAAAAAAGTGGAATTGTTGCATTTAATTCGGAAGGAAGTAATTTTTTTTGTAGATCATGGGGCGGGCCAAGGCCCGGGTAGACCTCCCCTTGGATCCACCCCTGCTTGTTACTGAGACAAATACAGTCTTCAATTATGTTGTTTTCACCCTCCTCTATCTCCTCAGTTTCTCGAAGGTTAATGCAGTTGTTGACTTGTTGTTGCCATAACCTTTTTTTTTCTTCTCAATTTGGATTGTTGACAATGGTTGATCTTGAAAGCAAGTCACCATGGTTGATCTAAGAGCATGTAAAATGGTCTAGTTTTTAGTTGGTCTAGCAAATAGTAAAGCTAGCTTTACTTGGTTTTGTTATTGGGCACTTGGCCCTTTGGGTTGGTTGGTCTCGGATTTCCGGACCATATGCACCTTGGATGGAGTGCACAAGACGAATGGCAATGAAACGCGTGGAAAAGAAACGGCGAAAAAATAGTGTTGGGCCCAAATGAAATGCAGAGCATTGAAGAAAAGGTAGAAAGAAAGACGGAAGAGAGAGCTGGAAACGCCGAGTTGAAAGAAAAAGGTTGGGCCCAAAGCGTGGATTGTTGTTAGTGTGTCGACGCGCGTCGAGCCCAATTGCGTCGCGAATCCCGTGGTGCCACGTGCCCAAAGCTCTCCTTTTTGCTATAATTTCTTCAACGCTCATTTACAACGTTACAAAATTTTGTAACGTTATTTAAAAAAATCAGGTTATAATTAAAAAAAAAATTACAATAACGGCTATAAAATATTTTTATCTATAAATTGAGACCAAATTTCATATATTTTACCACACTTCTTCCCAACCTATTTTTTCTAATTACTCTCTCCTACCTAATATTACTTATACTAAGCCAATATTATGGATTCAAATAATCCTAATTACTCCCAAAATAATCTAAACCACCCACAAAATCCGCAAAATAATTTCCAAATCGATCCAAGTGTGCTACAAAATTCGAAATTCCATAATGTCAAGTTAACGCTAATTTAATTTAACGTAAGCTAATTAGCTAATTAGCTTTTAACGTAATTAAATTTAACGTAATTTAATTAACGTAATCTAATTGACATTTATTAATTTAAATCATCTATTTCATATAAAAATAAACATTGAGTAGAAGAGAGAGTATATGGTGGGGTATGGTAAAAGTAGGAGAGAGAAATAGAAAAACCAAGTAACACCAACCAAACCATTGTGAGAAAAAAAAGATGAGTTGGTGGGAGTAGTGGGATGTGAGGTGTAAGAAGGAGGGAAGGAGAGAGAATGACAAAAACTTTAAGACTAACAAAGACCAACCAAACCATTGTACATGCTCTAAGGATTATCATCAATACATTTGTTGACGGTATGCCTCAAGTCCTTTTTTTTTGTTTAGTTTTCTAGTCAATAAAGACCAATGCTTTTATGGTCATCATATAGGGGATAGTTGGTTCTATTCGGTAAGGTTTAGCGATTTTCCTCATGCATATTGTTAGTCAGTTAGTCATTTTGGAATTTTATTTTACATTAGGCGTTCCACTCAAGCGCAAAGTCGCCTAATATCATTTTTCTTACCTTTATAAAAAAAAATGTTGGAATTTTATTTTATTTTATTTTTGTTTGTCTTTTGTGTGTGCATGTATACAAATTTGGAAGATTCGTCTTGCATATTTATAGATTTTAATTTTTGTTAGTATATGATGCATATTTGATATTGTGAATCCGGAGGACCAATCATCAAAGATTAATCTTTCAAACTCTGTATCCTTGCACATACACAAAAAAAAAATCAAAACAATTAAAAATCTCACCTTGACTAACATGAGGAAACCGATAAATTTGATAGATCGAAAATGGGCTTGGGCAACCCAATGCGAGGAGGAGAGTTCGGCCCACATACAAGCCCGGAGGAGGTTCCATACTAAAACCCAATTGGCAATAGTAGGAGTAGCTCCTCTAGCTTATATTGTGGTACTTTCTCTCCTCTTTCTCCAATGTGGGACAACTCACATGTGCACAACATATATGGGGTTCAACACTCCCCCTCACATGTGAGTGTCCTTAGAATTATAGCATACTGGTAAGGTAATAATCCTCATTGGGAATTATCGTCCAATAGAGGTCCTTATTCAGTTGCTTGACAAATGGCCAATATGAAATGCCCAACAACCTGGGCTCTGATACCATGATAAATATGGGCTTGGGCCGCACCCATCACAAGGAGAGAAAATACCACAATATAAGCTAGAGGAGCTACTCCTACTATTGCCAATTGGTTTTAGTATGGAACCTCCTCTGGACTTGTATGTGGATCGAACTCTCCTCCTCAGTATGGGTTGTCAAGCCCATTTTCAGTCTATCAAATTTATCATGGTATCGAGCCCGGGTTGTTGGGCATTTCATATTGGGCATTTGTCAATGAATAAGGACCATTGGACGATCATCCCAATGAGGATTATTGCCTTACCAGTATGTTATAATTCTAAGGACACTCACATGTGAGGGGGAGTGTTGCATATATGTTGTGCACATGTGAGTTGTCCCACATTGGAGAAAAGAGGAGAGAAGTCCACATACAAGCCCGTGAGGAGGTTCCATTCTAAAACCAATTGGTAATAGTAGGGAGTAGCTCCTCTAGCTTATATTGTGGTACTTTCTCTCCTCTTTCTCCAATGTGGGACAACTCACATGTGCACAACATATATGGGGTTCAACCCTCCCCTTCACATGTGAGTGTCCTTAGAATTATAGCATACTTGGTAAGGTAATAATCCTCATTGGGAATGATCGTCCAATAGAGGTCCTTATTCGGTTGCTTGACAAATGCCCAAATGCCCAACAACCCGGGCTCGATACCATGATAAATATGGGTCCGGGTCGCACCCATCACAAGGAGAGAAAGTCCACTTCACAAGACAAAGGGAGGTTCTACCTTAAAACCATATGGCAATAAGGGGAGTAGCCCCTTTGCATTATAAAGTGAACTCATCTATTTCTTTTAATCAATGTGGGACACTTCGCATGTGGTGTGCGCTATACATAATAGCTTCAACGAAAACAACTAAGCCCTCGCATGTAAGGAATCAACTAACCTTTACATAAAGGGATGTTTGGATCCTCTAGAGTTCTAAAATAACTCTACAATGTAGAGTTTGAGCAATATCAACCAATGAATAAAAAATCAATGTCTCATATATTATCTTCCCAAATCCCCCTATTTTTTCTTATCAAAATCCACCCCCTAGTTTTCCCTTCCTACCAATTTGAGCCCTTGATTTTAAAATGTGTGGTTCAGATTCAACTCTACCGTATAGAGTTTTATTAAAACTCTAGAGGATCCGGACTCCATAGAGGGACTTGTTGTGATCACTAAAGTAATGGTGATTTTTATTGAGTTCAAAATTGAAAACAAAAAAGGCATTGAGGTTTTATTATTGACAAATTTATGAGTCCCCTAGGTTAAACTATGATGCATGGGTAGGGTCTGGAAGAGAGAAAAACATAAAAGACTCGTTTTAGATCGATTATTTATATCTATACCCTTTTTAACTCATCTAAATTGTTAATATTAAATTGTTATATGATATCAATCTGGAAAAAATTATAAAACAATTCTAAATACGTTCAAATATCTACTCTCAATTACGATTTATTCTAAAATAATCCAAACGAGGAGATGTTTTCTAATAGTAATCTCAAATGACAAATGACTTGTTAAACGGATTCTAATTATTTTGTTTGGTTTTTTTTTCAACCTTTTCATGTTCTCTCTATCATCCTCGCTCTTTCCCTACCTACCCCACTAGAGATTGATATGTTATTATTTGACCTTCTTAATTAGATTAAATATTGTTGGATTTCTTGAAAATGGAGCCTCTTGAAATTATTGTAGAATAATTCATAATTAGGATTATTATGAGAACAACAACTATAATTAGGATTATTCTTGTGATTACTATAAAAATTCTTTGACTTTAGCTTATCAAAAACCTCCTCTGTTCCTAAATAAGTGTTACATTAGTTGAATAAATTGACACTATTCATTAACTAATTTTGACTCTATTTTCTCGCTATTATATATAGAAAATATAGTCGTGTGGGATCTTGTCGATTTGTCTCAATGTACCCTTTCAAAATATCAACTTTTTATAATTTTTACCATCCAATTAAAATATTAATATTTGAAGAAATGCATTGAGTTATGTGAAGAAGTAAAAGTAACACTTATTTAAAAATAGAGAAAGTATCATTTTTTAAATGAGGACACATGTCTCCATCCCTCATCTCTTTCCCCTCCATAGTCATTATTATCTTCAGTTTTCTGCAGGTGAAAAGAAATGAAAAACTTTGTGTGTGAAACACTTCTTTTCCCTTCAACATTTTTTGGTTGCAAAGCCTATTTTCCCTCTATCGATGTTCTTCTTTATTTCTTCTAAATACAACTTCCTCTTTCTCCTATTTCCAATCTAATTTATATAACCGGATGTCATCTAACTTAGTTGATTAAATTTTGTAGAGGTAGTACTGGACTTGGGGTCAAATTTCATCTACGTATATCATCGCACTTATTCACTCATTTATAAAAAAAAATAATTCAAAACCATTAGTTAAAATTATAGTTTGATCTTACTATCCGGAAAATTTATATAAGTATATACTTAACTATGGATAATCAAACAAATATATACCCAAGCTAAGAAAATATATAAAATTATACCTAACTATCAACAATGTCATAAATTAAGTGTTAGATAACCTAATTAATAGAAAAATACAACTTTTTTATTTTCTCGTCCTCTTTCCTTCCCTTTCACCTCCCTATTTCATTCTTAGAGAAACTTCTTCTCTCGCTTTATGTTTTTTAGATATCCGGGTTTTTCTTCCTCTTATCCCCTCCATAATCCATATAAAAAAGAAAAGGAAGAAACAAGAAATTTGAGTATCTAAATTGAGAAGAAATATTTGAAAGTTATATGAGAGAAAATAGGATAAGAAGGAGAAATGGTATTCGAAATCGAAGTTGCGATAAGCGGTTGGAAGTGAGGACACGGAGAGAGATGGTGGAGATACTTGTTATTCCAAGATCAAATTTAGCGCCACCCAAACTCATTACAAAAGGTATTTTTGCTAATTGGGTAACCAACATTTATCCCAATTCTGGTATTTTACGTAAAATTCCCTTTTTTTCTTCAAAAAAGTATCGGGATTATTTGAACAAGTATCATGCTATTGCTCGGTCAAATTAGCTAATTCCTTTCATCTTGAATTTATACATTGAACTGGGTTTAGAAGCTTTTTCGCCGATTTTGAGTGTATAATTAAGAGTGCTTTGTTTGATTTTGTATAGATTTTTGTCTTTTTAATTGCATCACTCAACTGTATTTACTGAGGAAGAGTAAAGCTTTGTGAGTTTCCTATTAAATATGAAAGAATAAGTGTTGTGAAATATAACAGGGTGATGTACTAGTTGGAACTTTTAGATTTTTTTTTTAAATGTTGGAACTTTTAGACTTTGTAATGAAGAAGATGATGTTCTAATTAACGTTTGTGTATATTCTTATACTACATGTTCTTTTAATTTAGAAGTTATCTTCTTTCATTTAGTACAAAAGGAACATAATTCAATAATTAAAATAACATAAAACTATAAAACAATACAAATAATTACCGTTCAACTTTGACATGCGAAGGACGGCAATCAACGAGCCGACAAGACAAATGTTCTTTAAATTTTGAAGATATGTTCTATTAATATAAAATATACAAAAAGAAATAACTTTTGTAAAAAGAACATGAAACTGTTTAGTAAGAGATTGCTTTAAATTCATTGGCATGATTTCTTATTTAAAATTGAAAAGCGTGTTCCTGTAATTCAATTTGTGTGCTCTTTTAATATATATGTTCGTTTTATCATGACCAATTTTTATTATATAAATAGAGAGTAGATATGTTATTTGATTGTATATCATATGTTCTATTGACTTTCTTGTATTATGTAATACTGTTAATTGTGAGGGCGGAAATGGTAAGGGGTCCTCTAGGATCCGAGATTATGCCAAAAATACTAGGCCATTATATGTTGTTCAATCACTTCCCATATAAGATTATTAATATAGATAGTGTAAAAAAAAAAAATACCAAGTTTGTCATCGAATTGGTGATTGGATGTAAAACATTTTGTGTATTAGATCAAAGTTCAAGTCACTTACGAAATGGACTAACCATATATTTTTAAAATAGAAAATAATACTTCATATTACAATCACTTGCAAAATCAGACTGATCTAATCCTCTTATGTGTTATTGCTCAAGAGAGATACATTACAATCTACTTTTACACTCTACTCAAGAACCAATCACCAATATTAACTATATATAGTGGTATTACAATATGGAGAAGTAATTAAGAAGATTGACTGATTAATTTAATAACAGGAGTATTACTATAGTAAGCAATAAGGATTAATCTGAAGTGATAATATTTGATCTGGGCTTTATTTGTTTCCTTCTTTTTCCACCTTTTTTGAGGGGAGAAAATGGCCTAATTGTTCATTTTAAGGGGCCTTTTCATGGTCCACGCAGTGAGATGCTCCACAATCACGGGATCCGTACCATTATTAAATACATGTAAGTGAGCGTTGTTCATGATTGCTAAGTTGGGATAAACCCTTGATAATATGCATGTTTTACCTCCAGCTCCAAAACTCTCCACAACTGAGTGATCAATCTGCATAAAATACACCCATAGTTGTTTTAGAAAGAAAGATCTACTTTTATTACAAAAAAAGAGTAGTATGTTGGATTATTTTTAGAAAAATCTAACTTATTAATTGATTAACGCATACCAAGAGTGCAATCTTTTCACGCTTAAAAAATAAAGCTTCGGGTTTGCTAAGTTTCGTTAAATTCGGTTAAATCAAATGAACTTAATAAGTTCGGTTAAGTTGATTGAGATAAGTTCATTTGAGAATTTAGGTGAAAGAATGCATCATAAAGTTCGTCATTTTCGCCTTATTTTACTAAAGTGAGACTACTTTTACTAATTAAACTAAGAAAATCTTTTACGTGTAGGACATTTATTTCCCGTCCAAAAATATTTGCTCCATTTTTTAATAGGCTTTTTAAACAAATGGTAAAAATAGAGATAATTCAAAGTTTACTACAAAAATTGGTTCGATTGATTGAGATCAATATAAGTTTGCAATAGATGTCATTTTTTAACCAATAATAAGTTTGATCAAATCATAATGAACTTCCAATGTATAGCAATATGCCAATATTGATGGATATCCTCATGAAGGTGTGATATAGAGGCCATGTGGCTTATGATCTCATCTACATTGTACAAGGATCGCGTTTTATTAGAGGGGAATTTAATCGTGTTACCTCAAACCCTAGAGGGTTTGGCATTCGAATCTTCTTGAGTGAGAGCAGTTGCGAATACCCTAATCTTTTCCCCTTATTTCCAAATATCTGGCTCGTAAATATTAGACTAAAGAATCGTGATGGTTTATGTTTGATCGAGTCTTTGCTTACCATTTTAAGTATATGATCTTACCGTGTTAAGAGAGAGTTTCTTATCGCGGTCGAATCTACATCTAAAAGCTACCAAATGTTGGTTTATATAATCCTTTTTCCATTGAAGAGCTGCCAAAAGCACATTTTAAAAAGTTAGCACACAAGAATAAATGAACATTGAGTTTATAAATTCAATAATTGAACTATTGAAGGTGAAAAAAGGCAAAGATAAGAAAGAAAAAACCTTGAGGCATCGGAACACATAAGGACCACATGTTTATTCTCTTGGGCCTTGAAAACTCTGAAAAATACAGGGGTGTACTCCTCCAGATTATTAGAAGCAAGTGTGAGAATCCCAAAAGGCCCAACTCTTCCTCCAACAGTTGAGCCCTTTTGTGCGCACAAATCTTGGGGGATCAACCCACTTTGGATCAAATGCTTCAGCCTTTTCTAAATTTGGGATCCTAAATGCTACTTCCACGTCAGCCTGCAACCATCATCCTTTTTTAGTTTTTAGTTTCTTTTCTCTTTTTATTGATATGGAACATCATCCTACTAGTTTTAGGTTTTTAAGTGAAAAACTAAACACTACTCTACCATCATCCTCTCATTGTGCATTTAGAGATGGTCAACTTTGAACATGATAGGATAAATGAACGATATTGACACAACATGAATATGAATCCATCTTAATATATTAAGGCGTTACTAAACAGAACGGTGTCGCGTGGTCTTCCTCACAGCGCTTTCTACTCCATGTAATCCATATACGGTAAAAAAAAAATAGAAATTGCATAGCATGAGGTTTGATCCCGTGACTTCAAAGTTATATACAAGCTTGTCTTAAATTGCAAAGCCAAGTGTTCTTTAGTCTTATCAATTTAATGTATAATATTAATAAATGAAAATTTTCCTTACCCGGGGCATAGCTCGGGCCTAATAACTAGTTTACTAAGAAAAACACGACATTGACACGTTTTGAATGCAAAAGTGACACAAACTTAGATAATTCGATCAATTGTCATATTATTTAAATTCAACATTTTAATTTAATTTAGATATTCTTGAGATAACCCAAAATCAACATGATTTTAAACACTGATAGAGAATATATTTAGAATAATATTTTCTTATCAATTTAGGATATATTTGTATAATCCCTATATAGTTTGGATTCCTAACATAGTTAGGATTATTATTTTGTAAACACTATATATATTGATGAATGGAAATACTCCATCCATCACTCTTTCTCACCTCTTTCTATCTACCACTTATTAGGGTTTTCTCTTTCTCTCTTCAAAAAAAACTCTCTTCTTCAATGGTTTGCCCAACGGTGAAGAAGATCACTTTGAAATCCTCCGACGGCGCGAAATTCGACGTCGAAGAATTGTTGCTCTTGAATGTCAAACCATCAAACACATGATCGAAGATGATTGCGCGGACAACGCGATTCCTCTCCCCTAATGTAACCGGAAAGATCCTCTCGAAGGTTATTGAGTGCGTAAGAAACACGTTGAATCTCACTGTCTGCTAAATCTTCTACGAAGATGGTTCTTCTTCTTCTAACTCTACTGCGATGAAGAAGTCAAAATATGGGATCTTTGAGTTTGTTAAAGTTGATCAAAATACCCTATTTGATCTTATCTTGGGGCTAACTACCCGAACATCAAGAGTCTGCTTGGACTTGATCGCCAAACTATGGGCGACATGATCAAAGACAAGACACCGAGGAGATCGGGGAAGACTTTCAACATCAAGAACGACTTCACCCGGAAGAGGAAGAAGAAGTTAGGAGGGAAAACTAATAGAATATGTTCATATATTGTAAATTATCCTATGTATAGTATGTTTGAATATTTTTATTTAGTTGCCTAATTTGTAGGAGGTAATTAAGGTAGTCGAAGATATTGTAGCCTATATATGCAAGGGATGTATTACGTTTCACTTGTGAGGAAGAATAACAAAACAAACTCTTCTTCATACTATGTTTTTCCCGGAGTAGTTTTCACATGGTATCGGAAGCAATCAATTTATATAAGCGAGACATCGGAATCACCATGGTGGGTGATAACAGGTAAATCAAAGGAAGGCGAGAATGGTCCAGACCATCTCTTTAACATCGCCTTTATATCTACATCCTTCGAACTTACGAGTTTAAAACTCACACAAATTACTTTAATGGTCATAATTATGACATGTGGTCGGATGCGGTTCGGAAATGGGTTAGACGCAAAAAACAAATTGGATTTTATTGAGGGTAAAGTTAAACGGCCCGAGCGAGATGGGGATGAAGAAACCATCGAGACAGTGGCATGGAGACAATGCAATGCCATGTTGAGAGCTTAGCCGGAATGTGATTGACCCAAAGTTACATCCAAGCATCACTTTTTTGCAACCGATCCAAGACATTTGGGAGGAATTACGTGGAAGATATTGACCGGTAATGCCCCTAGGGTACACCAGTTGAAGAACGAGTTGAATGAATGCAAACAAGGAGGCGATTCGGTTGTGGATTACTACACGAGACTCAAGACGATTTGGGATGAATTAGCCCAATACGTAAAATAAAAGGCGTACTTGTGGAGCGCTTGTTTCTATTAAACGAGAACGAGAGGAAGAAAAGGTACATCAATTCCTTATGGGATTGGATTCGAGATTATACAACAATATTCGATCTAACTTATTAATGGAGGACCCTATTGCTCATTGAATCGCATTTATGGGATTATTCGAGGGGAGGAGCGACACGCTTCCATCACTAAGGGTAAAAGACGAGGCGGTGGAGACTGGCCATGGCAGCAAGAACGTATGGTTGCAAGGAGCGAGGCACATACACCAAGGCTGCGAATGAGGAGGATAGCTCACCACCACGGTGCACTTCTGTGGGCAAATATTATCACACTTGAAGAAAATTGCTACGATAAGCACAGTGCGAGGAAGTGAAAGCCGAGAGAAAGAGGGGCGAGGAAGAAGAGGCGGCTATGGAAATCACGGATCGGGTGGTCGTGTAAGGGGTAGAGGACGCTCTCGATCGCACTACCAAGCTCAATGCGGTGGGAGTGGGCGAGACAACCGGCCCAGCGGGAACCCGTGCGGCACGACACTGCCCTTCACCCTTGCGAAATTGAGAAACTTAGAACGTTGCTCAATGGAAGTACCGATGGTAATGATCGTTTGAAAGGTATGGCTCTAACTATTGATATTGAGTGGATGATTGACGGTGGAGCCTCTCACCACATGGCTAGGAGACGAGAATTGTTAGAACACCCATGGCGGGAGGACATTTCGATGGTTAGTTTACCGGATGGCGAAGTAGAGGCTTCGGAGTCCATGGGATTGTTCGGGTGAGTGCGGACTTTGTTTTTAAAAGACGTGTTATTTGTGCCAACTTTGACTTGTGATCTCATTTTCGTTCAACAATTAATTCGTGAAAATAATTGTGTAATAACATTTTCTCGGACCATTGTGATGTGCGGGACTTGACTACGAGGATGACGATTGGACGGGGTGAGCATCGACATGGGGTGTATTACTATCAACCAAAGACCGATGTAAAACCGAGTGGCTAAGGCAACGATTACTAAGGACGGACATTTATGGCACAAGCGTCTTGGGCACCCCTCCAAAAGTGTATTCTCTAATTTTTCTAGCTTGGTTAATTGTAATTTGAATTGGTTTTCGGATACAGTTTGTGATCCTTGTTGTAGGGCTAAACAATCCCGTGCCCCTTTTAAGTTGAATACTAAGCGGTGTGACGTTTTATTTGGATTAATTCATTGTGATATTTGGGGACCATACAAAGTTGCAAGTTTGACACGAGCTCATTATTTTTTGACCATCGTTGATGACCATAGTCGGGGTGTTTGGATATATCTTATGAAAGACAAAAGCGAAGCGGGAGATTTTCTCAAAATATTCTGTCAAATGATTAAAACCCAATTTGAGACATGTGTTAAAAAAATTCAGAGTGACAATGGAACGGAATTATTGGCTGGCCATATGCAACGTTATTATGAGGAATGTGGAATTTTATTTCAAACTAGCAACATAGATACACCTCAACAAAATGGACGAGTGGAGAGAAAACACCGTCATATCCTAGAAAAGGCGCGCGCTTTACGTTTTCAAGCTGGACTTCCTTTGCAATTTTGGGGCGAATGTGTTTTGACAGTGGCTTATTTGATTAATCGCACGCCTACACCTTTGCTTCATGGTAAAACTCCTTTTGAAATCATGTATCGCAAGAAACCCACTTTTGATCATGTTCGAGTTCTTGGTTGTTTATGTTATGCCCACAATAAAGATAGAACACGAGATAAATTTGGTGAACGAGGTAAGCGTTGCATTTTTATCGGTTTTCCACATAGTAAAAAGGGTGGAAAGTGTTTGATTTGAAAGAAAAGCGAGTGTTCGTTTCTCGGGACGTTAGTTTCTATGAGAATGTGTACCCTTATTTGCTCTCCAACAATGACAAAAATGATCTCCATGAACACAGTAGTAGTGATGATGATGCTTTGGCAGCCGTGAATTATTATGATTTAGAGACAGGGGACGTTCATGCTGATCCGGACACCATTGTTCTTGACCAGGGTACTGTTCACGATGATGATGAGGCTGCGACCAGGGGGTCTGACAACAGCTCACATGAGGAAGATGGGGGCGCAAGTGGTACTAGTAATGGGATTGAGGAACGCATGGGGCGAGGTGCTCGCACAAAATTCACACCCTCATGGCAACAAGATTACTCTGCAAGTCCGTAAGAGTTATTACACCCCAGTCAAATGCTCATCTCGCACAAGTTTGCATCCTCCACGTCGGTACTCGCTATCCCTTAGTCGATTATGTTATTACTAATTGTTTTTCGGACTCCCACAAAGCTTTTCTAGCCAAGGTTGATGAACATCGGGAGGCCGAGCCATTATCACGAGGCCGCAAACATGCTCCATGGCGTCGAAGCTATGCGAAAGGAGATTGAGGCCTTAGAAGCAAATGGGACTTGGCAAATTGTCTCCTTACCGGAAGGCAAAAGGCCGATAGGTTGCCGTTGGATATACAAGGTTAAGTACCACGCAAATGGTACTGTGGAGCGCTACAAAGCGAGGCTCGTGGCTCAGGGCTTCACACAGGTTGAAGGGGTTGATTTTCATGAGACTTATGCTCCGGTGGCTAAGATGACCAGTGTTCGATGTATGCTTGCTGTGGCCACTAAAAAGAATTGGATTATTGACCAATTAGATGTTAACAACGCTTTCCTCCATGGCGATCTTGAGGAGGAAGTTTATATGCGCATTCGCAAGGGTTCGAACGCAAAGAAGGCAATCAGGTGTGTAAATTGATGAAGTCACTTTACGGGTTAAAAGCAAGCATCTCGTAATTGGTTTGCTAAATTAACCGTCTCGATGAAACATTATGGGTTTGTGCAATCATTAGCGGATTATTCGCTTTTTACATTCAATAAAGACGGGATCTTCATTGGAGTCCTTGTATATGTTGATGATATGGTTGTGGTGAGTAACAACCACCACGGCCACGCTCTCATTTCAAGTCTTTTTTGGATCACAAGTTCGGGATTAAGGACCTCGGACGTGCGAAGTATTTCTTGGGCATTGAAGTAGCACATAGCACGGCTGGTTTGTTCCTTAATCAACGAAAATATGCGCTCGGCATTGTGGGAAAGCGGCATGCAAGGCGCCGGACACTGTGCATACGCCTTTATCCAGCCCAGTCACACTTTAGCTCTTGCACAAGGGTATATCCTCAAAGATGTTATGAAATATCGTCGCCTTGTTGGGCGCCTAGTATACTTGACAATCACTCGCCGGACCTTGTCTACCTTTGTCCACATCTTGTCCCAATTCGTCCATGAACCCCGAAAGGAGCATTGGGACGCGGCATTGCGGGTTGTTCGTTATATCAAACAAAATCCTAGTAAAGGCATCACATTAACCGGAAATCTCGACTACAAGCTCCAAGGTTATTGTGATTCGGACTATCAAGTTTGTCCCCTTACTCGAAGGTCTTTGAGTGGTTATTATGTTTCTCTTGGAGGCTCACCAATTTCGTGGCGTGCGAAGAAGCAAGTTACGGTAGCCAAATCCTTTGCGAGGCCGAGTATCGTGCGATGGGGGCCGCCACGAGTGAGCTTATTTGGCTCAAGTCATTTCTCGGCTCTCTCGGTGTTTTCCACGAAGACCCCATGAATCCGTTTTGTGATAATCAAGCCGCACTCCACATTGCCAAGAATCCAGGTTTTCCATGGCCGAACTAAGCACATTGAAATAGATTGCCATTTTGTTCGTCAACATTTGCTTTCCAATACTATTCATGCGTCCCATGTCCGGAGCAAGGAACAAATTGCTGATTTATTTACCAAGGCACTCGGAGGTGAATTATTTGACCATTTACAGTTCAAGTTGGGACTCGGTTTACCAAGTTCTCCAACTTGAGGGGGAGTAATAGAATATGTTCATATATTGTAAATTATCCTATGTATAGTATGTTTGAATATTTTTATTTAGTTGCCTAATTTGTAGGAGGTAATTAAGGTAGTCAAAGATATTGTAGCCTATATATGCAAGGGATGTATTACGTTTCACTTGTGAGGAAGAATAACAAAACAAACTCTTCTTCATACTATGTTTTTCCTGGAGTAGTTTTCACAAAAACCAATGGGCCTTTGAGTAACTTCTCTACAAAGTCTATAGGAATAGGGAGTTTGTTGATATTAAGAGTAGTTCTTTTAATTTGTTTTGGTTCACTACTAGTAAAGAATCTGTCCATTTAGCGTAGTTGTACTTGATTTTTGTGCTCATACATTGAGAGTTAAGCTTAATTTTGCTCCTCCTGCTACTATGCTTTCGTTATTATAAGAATTTGGATTTTTTTTTTTTATCACTTTTAAAATCACGATTTTAAGATAACCACCTTATAAGTTCATTTTTTAAAATAACCACCTTTATATGGCCTAAATCTCTTTAAATACATCTGCAATTAACGATTTCGTCCAAGAAATTGGCCTTAAAGAAGGGTTTAAACCTTATAATCATTCCAGTGAATAAAGGTGAAGGTGGTGGAATCGTTCTAAAATCCTTTTTGATGATGATTTCCTTGATGGAATATGTCGATTGGTAGGTATTTAAAAGGATTTAGGTCATATAAGATGGTTATTTAAAGAAATGAGCATATAAGGTGGTTATTTTGAAAATTGTGATTTTATAAGGTGGTTAAAGTCAAAAAATCCTAAGAATTTAAGTATTTTTAATGTATGCACTGTGCACAATTTAGTAAGGTATGAAAGATTTCTAATAGTGAAAGAGTATAAAACTATTCTTGGGACTCCAACCATCGTATTAATTAAAGCTTTTGGTTGAGTTGGTCTTACGTGATGTCTGAGGATGTGATAGAGTATAAAACTATGCTTGGATTAGGGATGGGCATGGGTAGGGTCGGATCAATAGGGTCTTATCAAGGTCACGGGCCGTATGCACATCCTGGACTCCAAGCATCGGCCTTAACGATAATTTCCTAGCTATATAGGAATTATACAAATATATTTTAAACTCATGAGAAAATATTATCCCAAATATATTCTTTATCAAACACAAACTCATTCGTTGAGCCATTTTCTGAAGCAAATGAGGTATATTTTCATGTTAGTTAAAGTTAAAGGGGACAAACCTGAGCTGAAGTTATCCCATTGATTTCGAAATGTTTTCCTGGCTCAAGCAAATAGTTGCTCATGTCAACTTTGTTAGCCCTCAGTCTTTCCACTTCCTCAACAGGCCATTGTAGTAATTGTTTCCCATTTGGTTCCAACCATACTGACCGTGGTATAGCCTAATACCAAGTCAAAAGTAAGGAATAATGAGAAACTTTATTAGCATTACCAAACTAAAAAACAGCTAGATAACGATTAGATAGAGACTTACTCTCTTGCTTTAACAAATTAAAATTATTGGGGGTGAATCTAGTGAAATATGTAGCATATAATCATGCCCCTAAACACACATCTAATAAATCTTATATTATTTTTATCATGAAGAAAAATATTTGAACATCCTTTATTAGATGATATCATGAAATAGGATAAACAAAAAGAAATAGAAGGAGTAGATACTAGAAACGGTAATATAATAGTTACCTGGATTCCGGCCCATCCTTTAACGGCAGCTATGTCTGGAGTCCAAGATTCATTAGCCCAACCCCACAAGATCCTACGATTTTTTGGGAATCAAAGAACGACTTTGAGGCGTAAAAATTACCATAATCATACCTCAAACCATTCCAACCATCGATTGCAACATTATCCGGAAAATATTTGTCTTTAACGGGATCATATCTTCCAATAGTATAATACTCAAATCTTGTAACATCAAGACTAACCTTTAACACATGCTTCATATTAGAGCCCATTGTAGAAGTATCAAGCCCATATTTCCCTTGGATCAAAACTGGGAAAAAGTCCGGACATTCCCACATGCCCGTATTTGGGGCTGAATGTAATGGGTGTTTAGCCTTAATCCATTTCTTAAAATCTCTACTCCTATACAAATATGCCATGCCCCTATTTTTCTCCTACCACCCACCAATATTTTCCAATGCCCGTTTGACCACCATGCAGTCGTTGGGTCCCGAAAGTACGATACGTTCATGTCGAATGTAGGGGTAATGATAGGATTGTAATCGGGTTTGACCCATTTTCGAAGGTATGGGTCGGATAAATTAGCCGGGATCGCAATGTTTTGGACTTGTTCATTTTTAGCAGTAAGCCCGGTATAGAGCATAACGGGCGATTACCGGGTAGAATTGTTGCGGACCCGGACCATACCCCATTTATGTCAAAGGGTGCAGACTCATGGAGTGCAGGCTCAAGAGCCTCCCAGTTAATAAGGTCCCTTGAGACTGAATGGCCCCAAACAATGTTGCCCCATGTGGCTCCCCATGGATTGTACTGGTAAAAGAAATGATACAAACCCTTGTATATCATAGGCCCTGTCCAATAATTAAAATATCAATTAGCACATTTTAATCAATTTTCATATTATTAAAAAATGGTAGGTATATAAGATTAGAATTATAATGGAGCCTGTATTTATAACTTTAAGCCCATAATGTATTTAACTCACCATTTGGATCTGTATTAGATTTTGACCGTTCCAAATTGCATCACCATTGGTAAAAGAATAAACAAAAAACAAAAAAAAAATTGGTCAGTGATTGAATTGAAACTTGAAAGTAGGGAAAAATATACATTGGAGCTAGAATTATTAAAGAGTATTTTAATGTACCAAAATTAATTGTATGATCCACGAATAACAGAATTCTATTAACAAAAAATCTTGAAATCACTAATCAAAATTTTATCCTCAAACATGATATACTTCCTCCATTTCATAATAAGTAAAACATAGGGATTGGTCACAAGATTTAATAAACATCACTTTCAAAAGCCAAAAAGTCATAAAATAGCATTTTCAATATCAAAAGGAGGAGAGAGTAAAGGCCATGTGAAGTTTGTGATGGAGTTCTTTCTTGTTATTTTCATTTAAGTATGCTTTTCTTATTTTAAATTTAAGTGTTTTACTTATTATGGAACGGATGAAGTATGAAAATTCTTTCGAACTATTGTTTACTAATCTTATTTGTACCACTACCAATTTCATCCTCTCGTCCATGGGTCCACTTCAATTCCTTTCTCTTTATCCCTATCTACTTTTACTCCTATTTTTCCGATCTCACCATTGTAAACCCTCCAAAATTCAAGCTAACATATCAAAGACTATGGAACTTCAATTTCTTGAATGACAAATATATATGCTTGTTACAGATAATTGTTCTTTAAAACATGTAATTACATCTAATTTTGTTTAAATTTTAGGATCTTATTCATCACATGCAACGTCAGGATTTTGAATTTTGGGGATAAATAACCAACTTTAAGATTAGGGTTTTCAATTTTTGAGGTATTTCAATTTTCACCCAAAATAAACCACCTAACATCAAGAGTTTATTATGTAAAAATTCCGCCATATTGTTTAGGGTAAGAGGTAAGAGTGATAGCTTTATCAACATCGTGATTGTTCAACTTGTCTAGTGTCTAATAACAATATACTTATTATAATTATATATTGTTATCAAGAACTCAAAACTAAGATATCAAAAGAAGAACACCGAGGGAAGAGACGGCGGAAGAAGAGAAATTAAACCTTCTGTTTTTGTTATCATAGTTACATCACCCCGCAAGTTAGTTTAGTTTCTTTTTATTCAAGTTCCATAAACCATATCCTCTAGAAAACCAAAATTAAACAGAAAGAAACCTATAGTTTTTTATATACTTCTTAAAATTGTTACCAAATCACACATCCATCGATGTTATTAATGTTTAGTTATTACTTAGAATTTTCATTTTTACATTTCTATATACAGCCCTAAGCATTGCACTTATCATATTCATTAAAAAAATACAATTAAAGTCGCTAATATTCCAAGATAAATATTTCTTCTAAGAAAAGCAAGTTATAAGTTTTTTTTTTTTTAAAGAAATGAATTACCATTGATCCAATGTCTTGGGGGTTGAAAGTGGAAAGCAGTTCTATGAACACGCTCAACTTGGTTGGCTTCAACTTGAAGAGATTGGTATTGTTGATAAACCTTGTGAGATGCTTGTACATGAAGATGATGACTACTTATCAAACATAAAACGCTTAAAATCAATCTTATTATTATTGCTACCATCTTCATGTTTTTGTAAGTCCTTTTAAGAGAGAACTTGTATTGGCACGTCGAAGTTTGGGTGGGAAGACTAACACTATTTATAGTGTATTTTATCTACTGTATTGAATTGGATAACAATTTTCATGATAGTAATTATTTTTTATTTTGTGGACATGATAAAAATGAAATTAGTATCTATTTATTTGAATTAGTGATTAATTGCAGTTATAAAGGGACAGTTAAAGATACTTTTGTTGTCAGATTTCTCAAGTCAATAATATCTTGAGAAATTAGTACTGATCTATTTGATTGATTATTGCAGTTATTTACTGGTTGAGTACATAACATAAGTTTCTAAGTTTTAGAATAATATCCATCTTAAAGTCATTAAAAATATTCATGCTATATGAAGAAAGTAGGTTTTGTTTATAGATTGTTAATTAATTTTATAACTCGATGCACGTATGATTAACCATCTAATTAATTTAATTTTAAATTTTGCACCAAAACAAATTAATTTAAGTTTACATTGCACCTCTCAACTTAAGTTTACATATATAATTAAAAAATTTGGTAGTTTTAGGGCATGTTCTCTTCAGCATAAAACAACTGAACTGAACTGAATTAAATTCTAACTAATAGTAAAGATAATAATTTAGGAATTAGAGCGAGCTGAATTAAGGCGGCGGGCGGTGCGGCGGACGGGCGACCAATTGGGCCGAGCGAAAATAAGCTGGGGAGAACAGGCCCTTACCCCCTTCCTTCCACAAAGTTCTTCCTATTTCAACTTTTCAGGTATGTCAATGCATATTTTGTATAATTACTATCTTGAATTATATATTAGTAAAAATTTGATATTGTTAATGTACTTATTTAGACGATTCAAACGAGACTCACATGACTATGTTTTTCTTATATATTGGTTAAAATTTAGATGATTTTCTTTATTTATGAATAGTGCATGTTGACACATAAATAACTAATACATCTGTCTAATTGGTCTGGATCAAAGAAAGAATAAAGAATGATAAGAAATAGAATATCTTCAAAACAATAGTTCTTTATATGGACTAGATTACTGCATGGAGAGATCAAAGATGTTAAGAAATATATAACCCTAGTGATATAGTGTTCCTTTCGACTTTCGTAAATCATATAGATGAAGAACCGTCAACTTAATTAAGAGATATCACACAAATAACTTCTATAAACTTAAGTTTTTGATGGGTTTTACACATAATCATGAGTAAGGCTTTGATATAGTACTCCCAATCGTCACAGTTAAACTTGTATTATTAGGTTTTATGCTTTGAGAGGGGTTTATTTGTAAGTCTTATAGACTATCTATCAATCTAGTAAACAATCTCAAACTATAATACAATAAAGACAAAATAAAGAAAGCAATAAAAGAAACACAAAAGGAATTATACATGGATACATTAAATCCGGGACCCGGGAAAATAAGCACAAATTGTGCACTAGGATTTAAGATGTTAAGTGATAGTGATACAAAAGCTCTCAAAATCTCTCTAAAGCTTTTCCTCTTTCTAATCTTAGAATAATGAGCAGTAACGGCTGCACAATATAATTATATTAGGGCATGATTAGAATCTTAATCAAAGTAGGTAAGACCAGCATACGGGAGAATATTGGACCATACAGTCGCGTGCCATGAACCAAGTCTTGTGGTATAGTCTTGTTTGTGTGCGAGCTTAATTAATTGCTCTCGACAAAAGGGCACACGGTCATGTGTTTTGCTAAGTGCTAACCTACTACGACGAACTTCCGACACCTTATCTTCCCTCGAATGTGTTCACAAACCCCTAGCTACAATCGTCCCATCTCCAAATATGCTTCAAGCCATATTGTATCTTTATCTTGCTCGGGGCTCTTTATTTCACCCCAGGCGAGTCGGACGCTTGAACGCGTACCCGTGTCGGACATGGGCACTCGGATCCCAGTAACATATTGTAGGTTGTCAACTCACTGTATAGTAGGGAATTGTTTCATCGCATTTCAATTTAATCCTTTGCATTTACTTCATGCACAAAGATGAGCTAGATTGATACTCTTAACCTAGCTACATATTCCATTTTAAATCTTTTGTTTTTTTAGGATATGGAAGTCAGTCTATATATTGCAATTTTGCAACTCGAAGAGTAAAATGTAGTTTGTATATTATTTCTTGATAATAAAAGGCACTGTCTCCTGTGTACTCTCATGGGGGCCAAAAATAATAGGGGTGCAAGTCTTGCAAGTGTAGAATCTTCTTGCAATTATACAAGATCCCTTGGCTCTTTCCAAATAATTCTCTTTTAAGTTTTTCAGAAATGTTAAAAGCTACATGAATTTGAACAGTAATGGAAAAAGATAATACCTACATTTCGCGAAAGTCGATTGTACCCAAATAGCAATTAGAAAATGATGTGACAAACATATATGCTGACTTAATTAACAAAGCTTCTAGAACTTGACTTTTTATCACTAAAAAAGCTAAAACCCTTTAAAAATGTAGATAAATTTACTCGCTTTCGTATAATTTTGAAATAAGTGATGTTATATGTGGTGGTGGAAAATGATTAAAGTATTGTAATACGGTTGGATTATAAAATTGTGACCCTACTATCTATTTCCCTTTTGTAGATTTAGAGTTTTTTATGGAAATACACCTAATTGTAGTGAATAAATTATAAATGATTTAATAACCATTATTATTTCGATGTCAATGTTATGGCTATAACTTATAAGGTGATAATACAACTCATAATAAGCTAATAAAACTTGATTCGCTCACCTATCAAAAAAAATTTGATTCGTTGGAAGATCATTTTGAATGAGCTAAACTCGAGATGATATCGATTTGAGTCGAACAACTCTTAACTCCGCTCAAAAAACTCACAAGAAACTTAAAAGATAATTAAGCTCGAGTTTAAGGTGACATGGGCAACTTAAGGTCAACTTGCATGAGTATCACTTCTTGTTATGGTTGTTGATCAACATTTGCCATTTAACTTTTTGAACCAAACTTTAGCATGTAATGTGGAGTTTGGGAAAACACTGCCTATAGAAAAATAGTTTATTTCGGTATATAAATAGGTAGATTGAATATATGATAAATATCTTTATTTTGAGTTTAAGGTTTAGAAAAGGATACTTATAAAATTTGGAAAAATGTGACAATTAACTCGAGACGAAGGAAGGAGATAAACAAATCTACACTAACAAGTTGCAAAAAGATCGGATTGTAATGGGGGGTTTTTAGCCCCAAAATATAAATTTTTTTTTTTATAAAACCCTTTTTTAACCAAAAAATTGAAAAAGAAAATGAAAGAGATGATCATCAAGAGAGCCTTCCACGTCAAGGTAAAAGAGAACAATGTACATATGGTGGATGCCAAAGAAAAAGGACCCAGCGTAATGTCATAAAACATAATCTAAACATGGTAAAACAATCTAGTTGTTCATTGCAAGTGCTTTGGCAAAATCATATATAAATAAAGAAAGTAGATTCATGTGGTTTGGGATCCAACACATCTTTCCCATCACCATTGCAAATTCTACTGCTCTCTTTTCCCTCTGTTACTTAGCCTAGATGAGTGAATATTGACACTTAAATGGGTGTATTTGTTGATTATAACTAGTGGGTGAAAAAGAAATACATGCATCTAGTTGGTACATGGTATTAGCAAAACACTACCTAAAAAGATAAAATTTCTTCATTGATGTATGCATACAAATGGAAATACGGCTAATTTACGCCGCATATTGATATTTTCTTAGTTCTAGTGATTTAACAATAGAGTGTACTAGATCATCATGTGATTGTAATATAAATTTGTTTCTTGAACATGATATGTCCGAATCAATGTAATACTAATTAAATTGTTTGTCACTTTAAGCATTTAAATCAGTAAAAACATGATTTTTGGACAATATTTATTCTAAGTAGTGGCATATCTTAGACCAAGATATAAAGGGGGGCAAGGTTTGATCTCCGTCTTACCTCCTGCTTAACAGTTAAATATTTCACTGTTATGCTACAATCTTTATAAGCGTGTTTTTTACTATATAAGATATTTTTCTCGCTTTTAATCTAGAGTTTTTGTCGGAAACAACCTTTAAAAGTGTCATATGATGGTAAAACAACCTTATAATTTTTTTTTTGTGAAAAACAACCTTTAAACTCCATTTTCTTGTTAGATGAGACCCTTCGACCACTTTCCAGCATTGACTTGATTTTTCCGGCGAAGACTTTTTTTTTAACCCCCTTTCCCTCTCTTTTTCCCTCCAATTTCTTGCTCCCAACCCCACCCCAACGTCTAGCCTCACCCCCATTCTCCATCCTCCACCCTCACCCTCTCGCCTTCTCCTTCGCACAAGAAGCCACCGCATCAGCACCTGGCCGGCCTATGGCAGAGCCCCCTATTTCAAACCTAAAGAAACCATTCTCTCTCTCCTCTCTTTCAAATGTCGGCCCCAGTTGAATCTCCCGTGAACTTGCCATTTCGTCTCCTTTCTCTCATCTCACCATGGTTGCACAAAAATTCAACTTGTTGCCATTAACCAGAAGAAACCATGGCCCTCCAATGTTGTTAACCTAAGAAAACTCCCCCCCCCTTGTTGCCATTAACAGTAAGAATGGAGACATAAAACAGAGGCGAAATATTTGGGAGAGAAGGAAAGAGGATGAGCAGCAGTGGCGGCGTTCAGTGGAGCGTTCAGCGAGGATGGAGGAGAGAGAATGAGGGGTGAGGCTGGAGGTTAGGGTGGGGTTGGGAGGAGAGAGGGAGAGAGATATTGAATGAGAGAATGAGGAGTGAGGCTAGGAAAGGCCGCGGCAAGGATGGCTCTGCCATCGGCTTCCGGCATGCGGTGGCTTCTTGTGCGACGGAGAAGGCGAAAGAGAGTTGCTGCTTGAGAGAATGAGGGGTCAAGCTGGGAAGGAAGTGAAAGACAGGAGAGAGAATGGTTTGAAATACGAAATTGGAGGGAAAAAGAGAGGGGGATAAAAAAAAGTCAACGTCGGAAAATTCAAGTCAATGCCGGAAAATGGTTGAGGGGTCTGATCTGACAAGAAAATGGAGTTTAAAGGTTGTTTCTCATTGTAAGGCTGTTTCTCACAAAATGACACTTTTAAAAGGTTGTTTCTGACAAAAAACTCTTTAATCTATTCAACTTATTTCAAATAAAGAAAATTAAATAAATAAGTTGAGATGAGTAAAAATAAGTTCACCCCTCAAAAAAAAAGTAAAAATAAATTCATATAAGTTTTAATAAACAATAAAATCAATTTTTTTATGGATCGGGTCTATAAATTTGCTTTGAACTCCTGCTTAAGTTTCTCTTAGATATTCTTAAATGGCCGTTTTTAAGTAATCAAGTTGGAATTTCCATTTCACATACGAATTGTGAATTCTCTAAAAAAGGGAACTTTCATTATGAAAATATAGATTTTTAGAGAAGATAAAAGCTATGCAAATATGAACATGATCTACAATAGATATATTGTGGACTAGGTTCGTATGAGATTTTGTATTAGTACAAAAAGAAATTCATATAATTTTTAGATGCATTAAGATATGTTACATTAAATTCAAATCGACCAAAATAAGCGTTAATAAAATATACTTCATGTGAAAGTTAAGAAACTAAGGGTCCGTTCTGTTCAACTTATTTTAACTTATATAAGATTTTATAAGATCGGATAAGATCAGATAAGATCAGATAAGATAAGATAAGATGAGATCAGCTAAGATAAGATCAGATAAGATAAGATAAATAAGATGTTCTGTTCAACTTATCTTCACTCATTTCAGAATAAGATAAGATAAGTTCAGATAAGATAAGATAAGATAAAATAAGTTGAACAGAACATACCCTAAACTTTCTAAGAACTTGACAATTGGCATAATATGATTTTTCTCAAAAGAAAAATAATTGTCATAATATAGATCAATAACAAAATCCATTTTATGGCGGTAATGATTATCATTCTCTTTTTTATTTCATGGCTTAGCCACACCTACTAAAGATAACATTTTTTTGTTACCATTCCCGAACGAAACAAATACTAAATGTCAACCGAATATGCCCGTCAAAAAAAAAAAAAGTCAACTAAGAATTTGAGCAGAATTAATTTGGGACATGAAAAGGATAGCTTACTGCCCAAAACAAAAATAAAGATGGCAATGGCCTAGGATCCTCCTCAGACATGCCCAAGCCCTACCCTAATTTAAGGGTATGGGTATTTTTGGACCCTATGAGTAAAGGTAGGGTATGAGTCTTGATATTATTGGTAAGGGTAGGATAAGGGTCCATTTCTCAAATACCAAGACTAAAGACCCTACCCATAGACCTGCCCAAACTAAAATATATTTTTAAAAAAATTAAAATAAATATATATATTAGATATATAACATATATAAGAAACCCTTTCCGTCAAAATAAAACCATCAATCCCTTACCCTAGGTCGGAAGTCGGAACCTCGCACTGGTTAATTTGACCCAGCTACACATGCAAGGCCCTTTAGGAATGGGGGGAAGGTAAGGGAATCACATTCCCAAAGTGCTTCTAGTGAGGTTTGAACACTTGATCCCACAAAATTGAGGTAGTGGGAAACAAATATTTAGGTTGTAAAATACAAACCTTCAGATTGTAAGATACAAACCCTACCACTAGATCAAGTACTACATGGTAGTTGGTATAATAACAAGCAATTTGCCTTTGGCTTTAGTTGGTAGAAAAACCCTAAAAATTAATTAGACATTCAGCGCTCATAAAACACTAAGCAAAAAAGATAGACTGCAATTGCCTTCCCAATAAATTGATTTAGAGGTAAATGTTTTGTATCTTACAACATATTGATTTTCAACACTGGCAATCTGTGTGAATGACTCCATTGTAGTATGGAGCTACCAGCAATCTACACTATTTAGAAGTTGCTAAATTCCAAGGTGGAATTTATTCAACAAACTGCACCACAGCTCAGCCCCCTAGCTACAAGAATTAGAAACTAGAAGTGTATTTCACTATGCTTCTAGTTCTGACAATAACAATAACAGCATACACGTAAGTTACACATATATATATTTTTGTAGATGAGATGCACCATACCATACTGCCAAAAATTTCAGTTCCTCTCTACTAATGGCGATCGTGGTATGAGAGACGGTTTTAAGTCCTTAGCATCAACTGACTCATAAGGATTGTTTTCTCGAAATTCTTCTAATAGAGCATCCATTGGCATGGTACACAAGGCTTCAATAGTGCCCTTACTAGGAACATCCGTTTCGCATCTTACTGGTGTTGCACCAGTTGGTTCGTAATCCTGACGAATCCAGAAAAGTTCACAACAGACTTTAGCATTCTGATTGTATATTATGTCTAATGATCAAAATATAAATTGATCTAACAAACTTTTCGATTCCAATAAGCAACTTAACTCTGATAACTTCATATGAATATAGTACTATTGTAGTATACACTCTGTCAATGTAGATTCAATACAGAAGGTAGTTCATATGAATATAGTCTTACCATGTATTTTTGCTGAAAAGTTGTCTGTGCCTCGTTTTCAATGCTTGCAACCTGACCAGAATGATCCTCCCTCAAAACTCGAAGGCTCTCTTCCTGTGCTTTAACAGAAGAAAAGATTCCTGATACTTCTCCTTGTTGCCTCTCTGATAATCCTGTGAAATGATCACACACCATAAAACAAACAAATTATACTATGACTTGAGAACCCCATCATCCTCCCATACATTGAAAGCACACATGACTACAATGATCGCAGGCAAATCAGACCAATGGCAATCAATTTTCACTAGGACTATGTCTACAGCAATAATAAAGAGAAAAAAATTTCACAGCTGTAACTCCAGAACCTTCCCACCACTCACTATATGATAACTTCAACTAGACCATCAAGTTAAAATTAAGTCATAACACTAGGAATCTAGGATAGCAGAAAATGTCTTGAGCATCATTATATCAACTCCATGGCATTTGTCATTCGAGAAGACTTGACTGGCAATCTGGTGAATCGAGCTAAATTCATGCATTTCCGCCATTCCGGACAGCATTTATAGTTTGGGGACATTCCCACATCTTTACTATGAGTACCAATTGGTAATAGGAATTATCTGAGTTATATAGTAAGATTCAAATATTGTAGAAACTGAATCTCATCAATCCTAATGAAAGAGTTGGTCTAAACAACTTTAGTCGTCAAAATGATTGAACATAGTGGGACAGATAAAATCTAATACTTCCTCCGTTCTTTTATTATTGCAACATTTCCCTTATTTAGAAGTTTGATATTAATTGCAACATTATTTGACTATGTTTTCTCTCTATCTCTCTCCTTATCACATAGGTCCCTTTTCTCATCTCTCTCTATCTCTCTGATCTTCTTAAAAAATGTACAACCCCTACATGTTGAAATTATTAAAGAATGGAGGAAGTATATATCTCAGTGAGCACCATAAAGGAAAACTTACTGTCAAGGTCATTAACAATATCTTCACTGCATTCCGCAGCATCTTTCTCAGCTGCAGCCCTTGCAGAATCAATTTCTGCATCATGCATCCCATGGCTTTCTGACAAATTCCTGTGCATGAAAAAGATTGTAACTGACAAAGATTCTCAAAGGAAAAGAGTTGGGAAACACCATATTGGTACTCTTTAAACATAAAGAGCTTGGCAGAATCATGACTGGAAGAGCATGCAAAATGCAAAAGGATCTATAGCTTTAGAGGTGAACAATGTAAACAATTTGATGCTAATTTATCAATGCCAGGGATGGAAGGAACCCTCCTCAGATGATTGATTACTGACCTCAATAACGAAATCATTGCTGAGGCTTGATTGCTACACCTCTCATTTACAGACTCATGAGTCGTCTTCAAATGCTTGGAAGCCGTCTCAGCGGTGCTCACACTAAAAGTTTTGATGTAGATAAGCAAGTTAGCAAAAGTTTCCAGGACAGAGTATAACTAACAAAAGAATCCACATGAATCTATGAAGAGATCCTTTTAAGAAGCATGCATGCCCATTGCTGATCAGAAAACCTACCATTTCTGTAAAAGCAACTCCATGCTACAGTGTTGAGCAGCTGAGAAAACAGCATTATCATTAACACTACTCTCAGCCTGCATTGAAAATGTCTGCCATTTTCGTTTTGCATCTGTTGTGAACCCTTCCACTGAGGAAACATGCTCGTCCAAGAATGATTTGTTTGCAATAGCAGTTTCTCTAAGATCAACTAGCCTTGCATCAACCTGCATAAAAAATCTTAAATCTTAACTGAACACAAAACCGAAAAGACAGGCATAGGAATTAGAAAGTGGCCCACATACCATTTCCTGTTGACGTCGAATATGGCTAGTTACTAGACTAGTCACTTCAGCAAGAAGCTTTTCAGCATCCGATTTTGATTGTTCCTACACAACCCCCACAAACATCATTAATATTATTCTAAGCATCAAGCTTCCACCCACAGACGCACAAAAAGAAAAGCAACAGACCTCGAATGCTTTCTGGAATGCAGAAATACTCTGTATCTGAATCTCCTCAATCTGAGAGGCATGACCACCAAGCTTGCTTGATTCTTCAGTCATCTTTTGCAAATAATCATTTAAGAATTCTGAAACATCCTTTATGTGCTCAATGCTATCATTAAACCTCTGCATTATCAAAAATGAAACAACCAAACTACTTTGTAAAACCTTCAATAAAAGCATCTAAGTGCAGACGCCTGCAAATACAGTAGCAGATTTTGGAAGATAACAACTACAATATATAGAAGCATCTACAAAAGATACAAACCTGGCGCAGTTCCCGGGCAAAAAGAGCCATTTCTCCTTGGTGGCTTGATAGAGTTGCTTGAATTTCATCATATATAGACATTGCTTTACCATCCTCGGCCTCTAGGAGCTAATATGTATCATAAAGATAAAAAAGAGCTTAGAGGCTTAAAATCCAGTTTTACTCAAGCATGAATGGATTTTCATACTAGTTGCTAAACAAAAAACAATTGACTCGAGTATTCATCCGTAAGACCACAAGTGAATATATCTACAAATATGTTCAGTGCTGCCTTAGTTGCACCCAGTACTCGAGTTACTTCTTAACAGTAGCATGGTTAAGCACATAAAGATAAACGATCACAAAGCAAAAACAGCATGATAAACACATGTTAGCATTCCTAAGAATTTTCAAACACACCTCTTCAATAGACCGAGCATCTTCAGAAGCTTGAGATGACATCTCCTCCAAACTAGCATCAGTATTTGCCTTGTGCAAACGAACAACATTTTGTAGAGCATCAACATGGGAAATATACAAAGTCTTTGAAGCCGCTAATTTTTTCTTCAGTTCAGACACCGCCTAAATTTAATGTAAAAGATAATATATGTATTAGTTAACTCGACAGAATACCATGTAAATGACTAGAAAACTCATACATCATGAGTTGAATAAAAGTCTGGCAGAACCAAGGTGTCCAGAACCATACACAACTATAAATGGATCTGATCACCTACCTCATTGTGGTTATCCAGCAGCGAATGGCAGAGCTTATCGATAGATTGTAGGTTCTCATTCTGTTGAGACATCGAAGCAGCTACTGTACTGCAGAGGGTACCAAGTCGCTTTACAAGCTCAGCTTGGTAATCATCCACTACTGACTTGTTATCGGCACTCAACTTGTCCTCTCTATCTGTTCCTCCAACAAAATCATATCAGATATCAAAGATGATATTCATGTTAAGGTGGCCAATCAACATAGGAAAACAAATTGCTCACCGATTTTTGAATGAAGTGAGACGTTATCTTGAAGAGCTTTCTCCAGGTCTGAGCGCAGCCCACAAGCTTGATGAGTTAAAGCATCCTCTGTATGACAAAACTTCTTCAGTGTTTAGTAAACCCAACAATTCAAGTCGACAAGAGACCTTAAAAATGTTCAAAACACAGTTCAACCTGCTTTCTTCTGCTCTGCTATTACAAAATCTTTTTCTTTAAGAGTGTATTTGCATCTTTTCAATTCCTCCTCAGTGCCAGTTAACAATTTTCTCGTCAGACTCAGGTCTTTCTGCATGGATAACACACTTGTCAACATGTGTTTACAATGAATTTGACTAATCTTACAGTAGCAACATGCATCACCTGTGTTGTTTCAAGCTTTTTACTCAAATTAGAGCATTCTTGAACCTGAGCTGCGTATCTGCCTTGCAATTCTTCAAGTTGCTATTCGAATGGAAAAAATCTGATTTAGATTGCAATTACTTGAACAGATGCAAAATCTCGAATTTAAAGAAGGAAGTACCATACATTCTGCTGGCTCTCAAATGTAACTCCCATCTGCTCAATCTTATCGGCCATTGCCTAAATTATGCAGAAAAAAATAGCCCAAATTAGTAGTATGTTGTTGGATGGTTGCACCACGAGCACTAGATAGAAAATATTCACATCAAAACCTGCAGTTAACAATTGACTTGATGGCATAATATATACTAACCAGCAGGAAAACACTTAAGAAACTATCAAGCAGTCAAAGAAAGAGAGTTGCAATACCTTCCTTTCACTCTCTTCCTGGTAGTAACGGTCTTTTGGAATGTACACTCCATTCTTCTCTCGTGCCGCATAAACCTCTAAAAGTAGATTGCATATTCAGCTAAGTGCAATCAAATAAAACCAGTAACTCAGTTCACAGACATGAGTTTCTTACCCCCTTCAATCTCTCAATTTCACCATAGAGATCCTTTATCAAAGTTGATTTCATCATTTTTTGGTTTACCTGTATGATAATTATACATCAATACCATCCATGAAAGTGAAATTTTATAAGCACACAGAGAACCTACTGAAAGAAGTCAGAACTGCATTGAAGTAGAAAAGTTTTTGAACCTCTAAGAACCAAATCAAAGCGTAGTACAGTAAAAATACAGTCACAACATATCTTAAAACATAGACATCTAGAATTACAGCTTAGGAAGCGCAAACAAGGTACACTGTAGAGAATGCACAGGATCAATGACATCGAAAGCCTAAGATTTCAAGAATGGAATAAGGGGAAACAAACCTCTGGCTTGTTTTTTATATGTTTAGCCCTGTGTGCATAATCCAATGTGCTTAGGGTCTCCTCCAGACAATGGACGGCAGGTGATACTGTAGCTATGATACACGTCTTTGTTCGTCCTCCCAAAGAATCCCGCAATAATCTTGTGAGTTTGCTATCCCTATACAACTCCAACTATGAAAGGTTAGCTTGAATCACAATAACATTGAACAGATACACCAAAAGCCTGCTAAGCACTAACCTGTAGGGGATATGTCCAAGGTGCTCCACCAGAGCATTTATAACTCTTCCTAGTGTGAGTAGACTCTTGTTAATCTCACCAGCTTCCCTCGCACGGCCCTGGTAGATTTAAAACAATGTAGATTTGATCAGTAACAGTAATTGAATATGGTTGACTGACACTTTCAGTTGTGCTCAGATGTTGAGTGTTCCCACATGCAGGAACTGAGAGTCTGAGTCTCTGAGACAATACAGTGGCATATCAGCAGAAAGTAAATGAAAGATATTGTTAAAAGCATCAGACCTCACGAGCTCCAGACCGAGAAATATTCTCTGATCCTGCTAAATCAACCAAATTGAGTTTTCCACATTTGATGAGCTCTTCCCCTTCTGGTGTTGCTTCTTTGATGTGAATGGTTATAGAAAATAAGGAATGTGACCGACTGGAAAATACAAATAAATAACCAATGAGCTTTTCTTTTGATTATCCAATTTTCCCCTTTCTCTTCTGATAAGAGGAATGTTGAGTATCTAGATGGGGGCTGGAAAATTGAACACATAATAGGCAAACTGGCAAAGTAAAAGTAGATCAAAGACCTTGATTGCTTGTTCAGAAGAGTTTCAGCAGTGCGCCGTTTGGCAGATCCCCTTTCAAGAAGAGTAAAAATCTCACTAGCATTCGCGACAATCTCCTCCTCCAACCCCCTGACCAGGACTCCTCCTTTACCATCCTCCATGAGAGGCAGCTGCTTTTTCTGCCTATCTTCCAAAGCAACTTTCGAAATCTCTTCTGGTGCCAGTAAATCAGTAATTTCTTCATTATACAACTCCAAAAAAGTGACCTTTACACTATACTCCGCATTCTGACCCTCCAATGTATCGAAAATCTGCTTAATAGCTCTGGGTATGACTCCTGCTCCAACAGGTAACTCTCCATTTGGGCCACTCTGCCAGGTAAAACAGCTATTCGTTACCACAAACTCGAAAAGAAGGATCTCAGCAAGTAACATATAGCATTATTATGTACCTTGGATCGTTTACAATCACCTTCCATTGTGTAAGTTTTACCTGTACCCGTCTGCCCATACGCAAAAATGGTACAGTTAAATCCCTCTAAAACTTCATTCACAATTGGGATAATCGCTTGATCATAAAGATCTTTTTGCTGGGATGTTGGACCAAAAACCTACACACACACTCCACCAATCAAATTCAATCCAGAAACATATTTCCCATCAAATTTTTTCACATGAACATCTTGCTGTAAAATATAACCAATATATATATAAACAATATTTAGTGCAATATCAAATTAAAGCCAGTAACAAAATCTGAATCAATGTTACTCATCCATACCAATTTGAATTCAATTTGTCAATTGATTACATTAGTAACTAAATTTAGAAACGACAATCTAGAAATTCCAACTTCCCTAATTTAACCTAATTCTGAATTAAGCTAAACTTGTCTCCATCTTCAACAAACCAAATATCAAAAAACAGTAACATAATACTTCTACATCATTTAGAATTGTAAAACTTACCTTATCAAAAACGAAAACCCTATCAAAGTGTTTTCCAGCAATATTCTGAGAAACAGCAACCTCTCTCTGATAATCATTACACGTTACAACTTGCGGCGCATTATTCCGCAACTCCTCGTCGCTAAATGGCCTGAAATTCATCAACAATTTATTCATTCAATTCAATCTCCAAATCCCTAATTTCAAAACCCCAAACAAAAAACCCTAAATAATCATCAAAACATAAATTCAAAAATTTAACCTGCAACGAAGAAGCACTTGAACATTTACACCTTTCTCTTTATCATGTCGATTCGACATTTTTGTTTTTTCGAATTAAATCTTCGAGAGAAAGTTTGAAGATCTTAAAAAAATTGTTTGAATTTTTGTTTGTTTTTTCTGTGTTGCTTAATTTGTGTGTGTTTTTCTCTCTCTAGTTTCTCTGGAGTAGTGAGGTGAGAGAAAATGAAGGGGGGGAGAGAGCGGGATGTCTGAGAATTTGAAATTTTGAGGGTGCGCTCCTCGTTAGTAGTAAACGGATTATTTGGATGTTAGCTTTCAAATTTTGTGGATCCGACGGTTGTAGATGATTTTAAATGAAATGATTTGACGACCAAGATGTAAAGGAAGTGCTTTCAAATCGAATCTGCAATATATGTTTGGCCCAAATACAAGAAGTATAAAAATAGTGGGGGTTCACTTTTCATCGATTCGGCCCAATCTGATTCATATTCGTCCTATATTAATGGTAAAGTTTTTTTATCCATTCGGTTTCACGGCGCAAAGCATGCAAAGAAGGGAGAGGGGATTGAACCCGTGACCTTTTGTTGTTGCGAATTTCCAATCTTAATCACTAGGCGAAGACATCCTTGGTATATTAATGGTAAAGTTACAACATACTCTTATGTATATGATTTTGGAAAGTAAATAAAGTGAGACATGAGTTATAATTCTATTTTAGTGTTAAAGTTGATTTTATTAGGGATATTGAGTGTTTTTTTAAAGGTAGTGAGTAAAATAATATTATGGATAAATTTTAGTGTGGGTTCTTTCATTCAAGGTGTGTGTTAATTTTATTGTTTATTTTTTAAAATAAAGATTTGGGGTATGGTTGTAGAGTGTCTATGTTGTAATGGAAGTGTTGCAATTAATATGGGACGACAGATATGTAAAGTGTTGCGATTAATATGGGACGAATGGAGTACAACACGACTTTTTATTATCATGTTTGTGGTCTTTAGGAAGTCCATTGTAACCAAAAGAAAGATTGGTTCACTACTTAGATTTTTCAATCCAAATAAGTACAATACAGATTGCATTGAAGAAAGATGCAAAGTAATCGGATATTACTTGTAGAAAACTTGAACCCGTGGATTTGGAGTTGTATTAGGGTATGTCCTTAGTTAATTGGTTTGTTTGCATCTTCTTTTTGTTGATATTTAATAGTATATTTTGCATATCAAATTTATTGTAGATTAAATGCAGTCTTTTATTAATGAAATTATTATCCTACCCCACGATAAAAAAAAACATTATACCAATCTTTATAATGTTATCTAACACGTTGCCCTATTTACATCTAGCATAGTCGTGCATTCTTTATTTTTTAAACTAGTGTGTAGCTCGGGCGATGTCCTGAGTTTTTACTTTTAATAATAATTCTATGTTTTGAGCTTATATTTATTTCAGATTAGTTTGTTGGATATATTTATGTTCCAAGTTATATATATTTATGTGGAATAAGCGCATATTTAATAGTTGGTTAAATTAAGATGGTAAGATGTCTACTTTACAATTCATTGATCGCATGTTCGAATCTTACGACACAAAGTTTTGTAGTACATATTCCTTGTTAAGCATATGACATTGCATGTTTCTAGTGAATGGGGATTCACGTGGCAACATATACTTAATTAGGAACGTCTTTTAATATATTTTTTAATATATTAATATAGATACGTACCCCCCTTAACCTTCATAAATAGTATGTTCTTGAGCAAGATTCCTACACAACGGTAAGGGCTCAACCTAGCTAGGGTGACAATTTTGAGAAGTGAGTAAAGTCATATCAAGTACATGTAAATGAGGTTGTAAAAGGTTGTCACTGTTTACCACTTGTGGAATACCAAGGTCAACTAGAGGTCGTTGAGTTATAGAACTTTTGTTAATAAGAATTTTTGATCTAATGGTATTGAGGCTTGTTCTTTTGAACTTAATTTGGTTAAGTGAATCGAACTTATTTTATTTTTCTTTGAACCGAACTTATTTTTACTTATTTTTCTTTAACTGAACTTATTTTCTTGAATCGAACTTATTTTTGCTAAATAATAATAATAAATAATAAATAATAATAATAATAATAAATAATAATAATAATAAATAATAATAATAATAATAAATAATAAAAATAATTAATAATAAAAAATACTAATAAATAATAATAATAAATAATAAATAATAATAATAAATAATAATAATAAATAATAAATAATAATAATAATAAATAATAAAAATAAATAATAATAATAATAATTAATAATAAAAAATACTAATAAATAATAATAATAAATAATAATAATAAATAAATAAATAATAATAATAATAATAATAATAATAAATAATAAATAATAAATAATAATAAATAATAATAATAATAAATAATAAATAATATATAATCAATAATAAATAATAAAAATTATAATTATAATAAATAATAAATAATAATAAATAATAATAATAATAAATAATAAATATAATAATAATAATAACGGTTTTTTCATGTAGACTTTGTGGTTTTTCAAAATTCATGGTCACTTGTTTTTTAAAAAAATGCACCAAGTACCCTTACTATTTCAATAAAATGCATGAAATGCCCTTAATGACTAACGGCGTCAAGTTTACATTAGTCATTAGGGTTAATTAACCCCTCTTACCCTAATAAAACCCAAATTAGCCCTAATTAACTAACTAAACCCTAACTTCAACCCTACTCCCTAACTTCAAACCCTAACCTAACCTTAACCCCATAACCCCACAACCACCCCACCCCCACCTCCCTCCCCCTCCCCCTCCCCACCCCCACCTCGCTCTCCCCCCCATGACACCCCTCCTCCCTCCCCCCCCGCAGACCCTCCCCCCACCCCCTCCGCCCTCCCCGAGCCACCCCCCTCCCCCACTCCGAGGCCCCCACCGCGCTCATCCACCACCTCACCTCCTCTCCCCCTCCCTGCCGCACCTGACCGCCACTGCGCCACCCGGACACCGAAATCATTTTCGAAATCGGTTTTCAAAATCGGTTTTCAAAATCATTTTTCGAAAACAAGGATTTTCGACGGGGGGAATTTCGAGGGAGGTTGATGGGGGAGGGGGATTCGACGAGGGATGGTGGGGAGGGGGATTCCGACTGGGGTGGTGGGGAAGAGGGGAATTTCGACGGGGTGGTGGGGAAGGAGGATTCGACGAGGATGGTGGGGGAGTGGGAATTTCGACGGGGTTGGTGGGGGAGGGGGCGATCGATGGGGATGGTGGGGGAGGGGGGAATTCAGGGGGTGGTGGGGAAGTGGAGGAATTCAACGGGGGTGGTGGGGGGAGGGGGAATTAGACGGGGGTGGTGGTGAAGTGGGGGAATTCAACGAGGGTGGTGGGGGGGCTGGTGGTGGTGTGGGAGGGGGCTGCTAGGGTGATGGGGAGGGTTAGGGTTAGGGTTAGGATTTAGGGTTGGGGGTTAGGGTTTAGGGTTTAAGGGTTTAGGGTTAGGGGTTAATGATAGCGAAATGGTAAATAAAGTAATTTAAACTTGACACCATTAGTAATTAAGGGTATTTCATGCATTTTATTGAAATAGTAAGGGTCGCGGTGCATTTTTTTAAAAACGAAGTGGTACCCCATGAATTTTGAAAAACCACGAGTGCGTGGTGAAAAAACCGTAATAATAATAATAATAATAAATAAATAAATAATAATTACTAAATAATAAAAATATTAAAATTAAAAAATAATATAAAAAAAAATAAATTAAAAAAAATAAAATAAAAAAAATAATACAAAATCATCGTTATTATAAGTACAATATTAATAATAATAACAAAATTAATTGTAATATTGAAAACAAAAATAATAATTACAACATTAATAGTAATACTAAACTGTTTTTCTTTGAACCGAACTTATTTTCTTTGAATCGAACTTATTTTTACTTATTTTTTTGAAAATAAGTCCAAAAGAACAAGGCGCGAGTATGAGAACTTTAACATTTTTGAAATTCAAGATCATCTATGTTCATGCCAAACTATCATCATCTACTAAAAAGTTACTTTTAAAATTTGCACCTCCCAAGTAGATGGATTCCCTTATTAAGATTTAGTTTCAGGTATTATTTTGTCATATCTAAGGTGTGGACCTCGATTATTATCTGATATAATTCATGAAGTTATTGATCATTTGGCATTAGTACGTCATGTTGCCTACTGATGGTGCTAACTGTTTTTTTCTTTTTGGGAAGGTAAGATGAATGACTCTATTGGAGCCGACACTCGCTCGGGTTTAACGCCTAGGGTTTGCGAGGTCATGCTTCCTTGAGAGGAAGGGGGGATGGTAAGGGAAACCTCACCTCCAAAGAAGACCTAGTGGGGTTTGATCCCACGACCTCGCCAGCACCTTACCACTGCATTCGCTCGCTGGCAAATTGCAGTGTGTATTTTAAGACTCGAACACATAACCTTTCATATGTTGATGGTGCTAACTGTTGAGGTGCAAGTCTCATACATAATTATTTGCTGCTTGAAGTGATAGTATCTCTTGGTTAGGTTCGATTTTGTTTTATTTATTTACTAAATATTTGTCTTTTTCCTCTTTATATAAATAATGTGATATGTAAATACTTGTCTTCTCATATGCGCTACATGGTTGTTCTTGGGATTAATTAAGGGCGAGGAATGAAGGAGACATTAATATTTAGGGTGGACTCTCTTCACATTAAGAAATTAATGATTCCTATTAGGTTCAATAAGTCATAATTAGGTCTAATAAGTTTGAATCAAGCTTAATACATTTTGATAAGCTCAATTCCTATAAGCTAAAGAGATTTTGGGTGAATCTAAGCATCCTATAGCATTTTCTACGCAATTGGAGCCTAAGGACTTGTTTGACAAAAAATAGTTGTTATAGTAGTTGTTAGTTGTCGGATTTATTTCTACAGAAGTAATTGTTGTGAACTTGTGGTAGTTTATTACTTTCATAAAACCAAATATGAAAACTGACAGAAACACCGAACAAATAAACTAACAATTGGTTTTAGAAAAAAAAAAAATCAATTTCTTTATCTAACCATCAAAACATCTTGGATAGGCGAGATTCACGATAATTTATTGCGCACCCAAACTCGACCTTATCACTAAAAAAACTCACTATTTTAGAAAAAAATGACTATATAATACGAAAACTGAATATATCAGAAATTTGACTATATCATACAAAAACTGACTATATAAAAGGTGATTATATCATACAAAAACTAACTATAAAATGTGATTATATCATATTAAAATTGACTATAAAAGGTGATTATATCAAACAAAAACTAACTATATAAAATAAAAAATCGACTATATCATACTTGCTCCGTTTCCCAATAAGCAAAACATAGAGAAAGTGAGGGAATACTAAGGAATGTAGAGAGAGAAAGTTGGGTCATCAATAAAGTAGGGTAATTCAAGTGGTGAAATAAAAAAGTTGTGGTCCCCTTTTGTTTTTTGGTGGCATATTTGTGATAATATTGAATTTTTTTTTTACCATTTTGAGTTTGGTTGACTTATTGTGTATTATTCTAAATAAGAAAAATATTTCACTTATTGAGAAAGCAAAGTAGTATAATTTTATAGCACAATGATAAGTTATTATGAACCCGATTCATTCAAGTCTGTTGCATCTAACCATAACGATAGCGAGTTGGCTATAGTCATTATCATGATTCATGGTAGCTTGGTAAGCCAGTCAAGGATCGCGACAAGATCACACTACAAATAAAATCACTACACGCCCCTCCTTCATTGCAACAAATCGAAAACGAACTATACAACACTTTTTAATCCCTTTATTCACAACAGAACAAAATCAACAATCATACTCCCCTCCTTCATTTCTCCCCAAAAAAAATGTCGGACACCGACAACTCTCCGGCGAAAAACCCGCCCAATCTCCGGCACAGAAAACAGCTGGTGCAAAGCAGCTTCAGGCGGAACAGGCATAACAATACTATCTCTCCTCTTAATCAAACAACCCAATTTCACCCTTCTCCAAAACTCCCCTCCACAAACTCCAATATTCCCACCCCTATCCTCCGTTCAAAACTCCACTTCAATTCTCTCTCCTCAACTTTCTCTCTCCTCATCCCTTCATCCTCCACCCTCCGATTAACCCACCTCGATCTTCAATCAACGGCCAAGATCATCCAATCAGATCCCTCTTTGGGTCCCACAACAACGTTCCAGATCCTTCTAGAACACGAGCTTAACACTAACCCGTGGGAGAATCTTGACCGTTCATCTTTATCGTGTAGTGTTGACGTGTTGCATGCGAGTGTTTATGAGATGGAGGGGGAGAAATGGGCGGTGATGATTAAGGTTCATACTGGGGTTTGTGATCGGACGGCTGCTGTTGCTTTGTTGAAGGAATTGATGGGTTTGATGAAGAGTGGTGGTGAAGATGTGGAGGAGGTTAAGGAGAGAGAAGTGTGTTTGGGGGTAGAAGAGTATATTCCTGTTGGGAAGATGAATAAACCGTTTTGGTCTCGTGGGGTTGATATGTTGGGGTATTCTTTGAATTCGTTTCGGTTGAGTAATTTGGAGTTTGTCGACCCGGATTCGAGGAGGTCGTCGCGGGTTGTTAGATTGATGTTGGATTCTGATCATACTTCCAAGCTACTTGAGGTATATATTATACTAGATTCAAATGCTAAGAATGCGTGCTTCAAGTTATAAAAATACAAAAATAAAATAACATAAAGGGTATTTAAGGTGTTTTAGGTGGATACCAAACTCTACAGAGAGGCTTATATAATGTAGATATCTTACTTTGGTCATTGTTAATTGCTCCATGATGATGAATATATCAAGCAATGCTTGCTTCAAGTTATAAAAATATGTACGATAGTTGTGGGATATTAACATTATATTTTAAAACAACAATGAAATGAAATAGAAGGCATTCAAGGTGTTTTAGGTGGATAGTGAACTAATTGGCTTATACTTTCTCCGTTTTTTTTATCAACCCCGTGTGTAGAAGTAGATAAAAAGAGTAACGCTATGTGATAGGATTGATAGAGCCGAGATAAAATGGATATGTAGCAATTGATATTGAACTTTAAATAAGGGAAATGTAGCAATTAATAAAGCACTGAGGAAGTATAATAGCATATGCTACTTTTGGTCATGGCCATGCTGGTGAAAATAATAAACTTTACAAGCTTATGGACGTGTTTTTTGAAGTTTTGCTGTATTATTTTACCTATGTAATGCACATGTTGTTTAAGCGAATTAGTTATAGATATTGAATGAGGTTAATGAGTGCAAAATTCGAACAAACAATGTGAACAAAAGAAATTGATGACTAATTTCTGAACAATAGGTGTGAGTATTAGGCCGGAGGGAGGATGGATGGTAGGATATAGGACTGAATTGTGCCAATTTTCAAGTATATGTTGTTACTTCATATCTTTTTCTCTTGGAGAGCTCAATGCGTTATTAGGGATCCGATTCGCATTATTAATCCGGAATTCATTACATTGTTTAAGGAATGCTTATGGTCTTATGGAATATGAAAAAGTTGACTACTTCAATGGAGTGTAGAGGTCTCATGCAGTGTTGAGGTGGAGATATAGAGTTAGGGTCTAGGGGATCCATATAGAACGAAGTGCATATGAGTTTCTCCTGTGGATTAGGTCTTATTGTGTGATAGGTTCATTTAGAGACTAGGTATAGCGATTCG